>JARHVA010008067.1:282500-561618 GCA_037957365.1 Torreya grandis
CACTCAAAATAATAGCTACAACCACCTTATGTTTATGCTCCTTAAAAACTCTTAATTGATTAGGGCCACCTCAAAAAATAGTTCTAACAATTGTATCATTCCTTCTTCCACTTCTCTCTACATTGATGCTCTTTTAAAAGCTCTTAACTCATTAAGATCCATTACATAACACACTCTTTACTAGAAGCTCAACCATACTATATATTTTGGACACATGTCATCATCTCATTTGTTCATGGAAAATTTCTTTCAATGCTAGCCAATTATCCTTGACCTTAAACACATTATTGATCTCCCTTTTCATAGCTCAAATTCATACCATTGATTTACCAAAAACTTTCCATGGTCATAACACTTGATATATTTTCATTTATTCTCAAGATTCACTAACTAGTTAACCTTTCACTCGCCATTAATTTGCTTTCATATGATGGATCATGCACCACTTATTAGCTTGGACCCACTAGCTTTATCAACCACCATACATTGTTAGATCTTTATCTGGGCACCTAAGATCTTACCACTTGTTAGCTATGCATTTATCTTAAGATACCCTAACCTTTTGACTATGATCTCATCATTGATATTTGACGTATGATTTAATGCACTTTGTTGTATCTTTGAAACCCACTGACATTGCTAATCACCTAATTTCCATTAGATTTTGACTCAATATTATATGATTTAGACACTTTTTAGTCATGCATTCAACCTTAGGAATATTTGAATTTAAATAGCTATTTCATGAGGTCCAAATTTGATGTTTGTGCATATGTCCCACTCTACAAGTTTAACTTTGGAAGCTTATATCTTGAGATAGAGAACTCATCAATATATGAAATTTGTATGGGACCTTCTTAGCATGAAAAACATCATGTCCATGTGGAATTTTGGCCTTGAATTTTTTTTTAAGTGTGTTTATCAAATGTATAACCATACTAGCCTATTTATCCCTACATGATGTGTTTGAGATAGTCTATTTCTTTTGGACTTGTCCAAGAAATGGTTGTATCTTTAGAAGGCTTTAATGAACTTATAAGACTTTTTGCAACTTCATTCATACCCTTGAATGATTATTAACACCATGAGAATATGTTTCTATCTTCTCTCTTGCAATTCTAGACATGATTCTAAGCCATTTAATCATTTAATCCATTAGGAACTTTGTTCATCCTCTCTATCTAGGAAAAATCTTGGTATGCGGGCTAGATTATCCAACATTTTTGGTGAGTTAGCTTGCTTAACTAGCATGCTAGTCATGGAACCTAGAGTTTTATGAAGCTTTCTCATGATGACTAGAAAAATTGTAGAGTAAAGATTTTACTCTACGTTGCATTCTAATTTTTGGTTGCGCACTACAATTTTTGTTCCCACATACCTTGGTCGTGATGACAGAATTTGAAACAGAGCATGGGCTTGATTCATTTTTCATCTAAGTGTTGAAGAGTAGTGGAAGCTACCAAGTGGCATCATCTAAACACGGGTTCCTTTTCCCTTTTTGATTCTTTTGTTCCATTTTTGCCCAAGTGTTGAATTTGAGCAGAAGTCACCAAGTGTCACTTTCTGAGATACGAAACCTGCCAAGTGGCATCGTCTGAGGCACCTTTCATAACTTTCAAGAGGGACACAAAACATGCCACATATCTAATAAAAACTTAGTGGAATGCACCACTTTTCGGCATTCATGTTCCTTTTTAGCTCCTACATTTCATTTATTTTTCAGTAAAAGGTTTCAACAAGCTAAGTATCAGGATCAGGAAGAAAGTGCCAAGTGGCAATCACAGAAGGCTCTGGACTAATTTTCCAAAAGAATGTAGAAGTCACCACGTGTCAGCATCTAAGAGACAGTCAGTTCAATGCCTTGGTTCAATACCTTGGTTAATGCGTAAATGGTGCACAGTGTTGAACCATTGAACCATTGAACCATTTTTAGTTCAATCGATCAGTTCAAAGGCTTGGTTCATCAGGCAGATCAAAGGAGTGTCACAAAAACCAAAGGGGTCAAGCACCCTTTTGAAAGGGAGTAAGGCATTGTTTCATTTTTGTTTAAGTGCTGAAGACAAGTGGAGGTTGCAAAGTGTCACTTTTCAAGCCCCTTTCTACTCCATTCCCAGGAGAAGTGGAAGCTACCACATACCCTTAGAAAGAGTAGCAAAAGATGGCATGTATCTTCCTAGAAGCCACAGAAGCCTCCATGTGTCAACATCTGAGAGATCATCTTTGAGTTTCATTGCTAAATAAAGATTGTGATGGGTCCCAAGTTTTATTTCAAAGGCCTGCAGAAGCTGCCAAGTGTCACCATCCATAGGAGCCTAACATGCATCCCAAATATTTCTACAAGCATATCTAAAGAGCAAGCAGAGATTGCAATGTACATCCTTCCCCCTTTTAAAGGTTACTCGAGCAAGGAATGTGGTGAGTCTTATTTTGTTGAAATTGCTAAGTATCAAAGAAGTGGATTGCGACAGGTGTCAAAGGTAGGATGTTCCTAAATAGAATATAGTAAGAATATAAGGAAAGTGGAAAGCACTGCATGTCTTTGATAAAGATGTGGAAAGCAGTAAGTGTCATGCTCTGGTGTCTCCTAAGGAATAAGCAAATTTTTGGGAAATTGACTATGTGTCCTCATCTATTTCAATAGAATAGAGGGTCCTGTATAGACACTTCTAGCTCAGTTAGAGTTCATTTTGGGCCATAAATTTGGGAATGCATGATCAATCTAGAGGGAAACTCAGCAAGAGTTATTTCCAGTAGATGGAGCAGTTCACTAGGTAGATTTTTGGGTCCTAAAAACATTGAAAGTGTTGTCTGTTTGTCCCCTATGAGTTAAAGGTAGAATAGAATTGTGAGGGAAAGGTATGGATGTAATGAGACATCTGAGGCTATAAAGAGGAGTGCAGGGATCACTAGAAAAAGAGAATCAGAAAAAGGGAGGAGAGAATTTTCTAAAAAAAATGTTGAAAAGAGTTTTTATACTTTATAGAGTTTTGATTAGAAATATCATTTGCCTTTATTCTATTTTCTTAAGTTGAAAATTTTATGTAACTATGCATGTTTTTGTGCCTTTTATATGGCTGAAAATTAATGAGAAAACATAGTTTTGTGCCTTTGTTGATGTTTCTTGTATCATTACAAAAGTAGTCTAAGCTATGAGCCTCTATTTCTATTGTTTCTATCTATTACATTGATCATGCCTCATGTACTCTTTAATGTAATTGAATCTTACATATAGTTTCACTGTGCTTAAGATTAAGGATCAAAATTACATTCAGGTGCATCACCATAGTTAGATTTTCTTTCTTTGCATTTGCATTTCTATTTAAAATTCCTATACCTTTTCCCCCCAAACACTTGATATAAAGAAGACTTCTTAAAAATTTGGAGGTTATTTCAAGATGCATGTCCCACATCTTGAAACTTCCCATTGTTGGTGTCTGAAACAAAGTGCAATTTTAAACATCAACAATTTTTGGCACACCCAATGGGACTAGTTTTAAAGTTTCTTTCAAGACCATATGAACCAGAGAGCTATAAGGAGTTGGAGTTGTGGACCTATCACCAGATCATAATCTACTACAAATCTAGGTATTCTTTTGTCACCTCTGGTAACAAGTCCAAGGAGAAGAGCTAACTAGTTTATACCATACTAAATATGGGAGCCCCTATACCCCCAAGAAATTATGCAAGCTGGAAAACTAGTAGTCCCTTAATCCTCCCAACACCACCAGCCATTTGGGA
The DNA here is from genome assembly GCA_037957365.1 of Torreya grandis. Taxonomy (NCBI): domain Eukaryota; kingdom Viridiplantae; phylum Streptophyta; class Pinopsida; order Cupressales; family Taxaceae; genus Torreya; species Torreya grandis. Next base: position 286,239 of record JARHVA010008067.1, read on the forward strand.
TCCTATCCCAGTAAACACCCTAAAAGCTCTACCCAAATTCAGTGGGCAAGACTCTAAAACACCTATGGAACATATTCAAGATGTATCAGATGTCTGTGCTATACATGTTGTCACACAACAAAATGTGGCCATAAGATTATTAATATCTTCTTTCAAAGGGAAGGCTTTAGAATGGTACCAGCCTTTGACCCCAAATACCATATCTACATGGGACCAACTCGAAGATTTGTTTTTTGAAAGATTTGTAGAGAAGGGTGATAAGTCTTCCTTATTACAATAGTTAATCACCATTCAAAGGGGACCATAGGAATACATGACTGACTTCAATAACAGATTTCAAAAAACCTGGGATAGAATCCCTACTATAGCTAGACCACTACCAGGTATGGCCATAGTGTTTTATCTCAAGGCTTTGAATTCAGATATATCTATTATGATTCAGTCACTAGGAGGACACACTTTGCCAGAGGCTTATGAATATGCGGTCAGAGCTGAGAATCATTTAATAGATGCTGGAAAGTTACCTCTAAGGCCTTCCATGCCCATGTTCCTAGAAATTTCCTTGCCATTACCTCAATAAATTCCTAAATCTGTAAGCCCACCTGTGTCTATGTACACTTACCCTTAACCATCTGTGAAAGAACCTACCTCTACTCAGTCATCTGAGATGGACGATATCAAGAATATCTTATGGAAATTTTCCAATGATTTGATCAATATAAAGAGACAGTAGAATCCTTACCCTAAGCCTCCATATCAAGGCTATCAAGGAAATAACCATCAACCAGTGAATCAATTAGTTACAGTTCCCACACCCTCACATACCATTCCTCCCAACTCAAATAGGGAGATAGTTCCAGGACAAAATAATTATGTGGAGGATACTAATGCCTGGTGCTTCCCTTACAATAATGCTCATACACCTAGAGATTGTCTTAGGGGTAGTCTGCAACAAAGGGTGGCAGAACAAAGAAGAATGGATGGTTAGTTTGCTAGTACTAGTGACAATCAAGCCTATCAGTCTCCTGGTATGTTGAATTCAATCTTGGTGGCTCAGATGCAAGAAATGTCCTTACTACAAGAGGAAGAAATAACCCCAGACATGCTTTGTTCTCATGGGTTAAGGATGAAGAATTAGTTTTCTTGAACAAAGCATCTACCTCCCAAAGACCAGTGGTGCAATTTGATTATTACACTAGATCAAAGAGGAGAATGGTGGAGCAACCCGAATTCGTAAGTGATCAAGTCATGAATAATCCTCCATCTCAAGGGCAAAGAAATGCTGATATTAGGAAAGAAGTGCCTCAATTAGTGCAAGATCAAGTGACTCCTACCCAAACTTAGGAAATAACAAGATATCCTTATGTTAAAAAAACTCAGTCTTTGAGACCGATAAATGTAGTGGATCAATTAAAGAAGACTCCATCCCAAGTATCAATATGGAATATATTAGCTATTCCTGAATAGAAGACACTACTACAAGAAGCTCTACAAGGCCAAGTAGTGCCCAAAGGTACTGTTACCAAAGAAGGACCTACTGGAAAGGAAAAGGTCAAAGATACAGTTCCTATAAAGACAACAGCTTTTGTGAATGATGCAGCACAAGTAAGTAAATCCAAACTAAAGCCTTTCTATTTGACTCTAATAGTTGGAAACAAACTCTTGCATAATGCATTAATAGATATAGGAGCTAGTACTTGGTGATGCCAAAGAAAATATCTGATGCTTTGAAAATAAAATATGAACCCCTTACAAAAGGAGTTATGCAGCTAGATGGAAAAAAAATACAAACAATAGGGAAAATTAAACAACTCCCATTGTAGCTATATACTTGTCCCAACATAATTGTCAACCAAGATGTAGTTGTCATAGATATACCTCCTATTTTTGGTTTATGTTTATCCAAAGACTTTACAGCAAAAATAGGAGGATATATGTCTCTTGATTGGTCTCACCTCACCTTGAAAACCAGATATGGTTTGAAATGAAAATTCTATCTGAACCACTGTCAAAAGACCATATCACCAATGAACCAACAACAAGATTAGAGGCATATCATGCTATGTTAAATAAGGAAGAAAGGCTTTTTTTTGAAGAGCTAGGTGAATGGACTAAGCATGATCAAGAAGAAGAAAACAACCAGTTGTTGGCTATGATGCATAGCGACCCATATGGGAACTATGACTCTATTGGTCTAGGCACATATGTCATTTTTGATGAGGACTAGGAAATCCAAAATGTTATAAGGGAAGAGGCACCAAATACTCAATATTTAGAGATCTAGACCTTGAATTTTGATGGGGCTAGAAGTAAACATGGTGCTAGAGCAGGAATTTGTCTTACTGCTCTAAATGGTGATAAAAATTTAAGGGCTATCCGATTCCAATTTGCTTGCACTAATAATGATGCTGAGTATGAATCTTAAGTACATGGGCTCCTGTTAGCTAAGAAAAAGGGAATAAAGAATATAAAAGTAAAAGGAGATTTAGAATTAGTAGTAAAGCAAATTAGAGAAAAGGCAACAGCAAAAAATGTGAGAATGAGATACTACAAACATAGGATTTGGGTTTTGATAAAATATTTTGAAGCTTTCAATATTGAGATAGTCCCTAGAATTCAAAACTCTAAAGCTGATAGGATGGCCCAAATTAGCTCACAGTTTGATCCAAAAATTGGCCTATTAATTAACAATGAGTTAGTGAAAGTTATAGTGAGGCCAACCATTCCAGACAATGATGAGAATTGGCAAGTATTTGACAATGATTTATAGGTACTCTCATTCTTAAAATAATTAGATGAGTTTGTTGATCAGTTGCAAACCAAAATTGAAGAGGCATATGGTGATCAAATTATACAATTAAGGACTAATAAGCTCCCCAAGGGCTTGATCACCTTAGAAAACTTGTTTGACCTAGAGGATGTAAGCCTAGAAAAGAAAAGGTTCCAGGTAGACAAAGTAGACTATTCTGAAATAGAGGTGAGTGATGGGAAAAGGCTAAAAGTTGGAAATTTTGCAACTCAAGAAGAGAAGGAAAGACTAATTGAATTGTGCTAGAGATATGATAGAGTCATAGCTTGGAGCTATGAAGACCTTCATGGACATAATAGAGACATTATTTAGCATATAATAGAACTGACTAAAGGGTCTAAGCCCATCAGATAGAAATAGAGGCCAGTAAATCCAAGGATTGAGCCTCTAATGGTAGATGAGTTGCAGAAACTTTTAGATTCTAAAATAATATTTCCAATCAAGCACTCAACCTGGGTATCAAATCTATTACCAGTTAGGAAAAAGAATGGAGATGTAAGACTGTGTGTAGATTTTAGAGATCTAAATAGAGCATCTCTAAAAGACCACTATCCCTTACCCTCCATGGAACAAATTCTACACATTGTGGCTGGATTAGAGAGGTTTTCTTTACTAGATGGTTTCTCTGGATACAATCAGATTTGGTTGGCTGATGAAGATCAATACAAAACTACTTTTACTACCAAATGGGGAACATTTGCATATGCTAAGATGCCATTTGGTCTATCAAATGTAGGAGCCACCTTTCAAAGAACTATAGATGTAGCCTTTGGGGAACTTATAAATAGGATCATCCTGGTCTATCTAGATGACCTCACTATTTTTTCAAAAAATGTTATTGATTATTTTGATCATTTAGAATCTATCTTTGAGAAATTTTAGGATTTTGGAATGTCACTGAATCCCAAGAAATGCATCTTTTTTGTGCCCCAAGGCAAATTATTGGGACATATAGTGTCTAAAGAAGGAGTTTCCATAGATCCTGAAAGAATTGCAGCTATAATGAACCTACCTCTTCCAGTAAATAAGAAGGCAGTTTAGTCCTTAGGAAAGATTAATTTTGTTAGTAGGTTCATATCCAATTTTGTAGGCTTGGTGAGGCTAGTGACACTCTTGCTAAAGAAAGACCTGATTTTCAAATGGACTCCAGAAGGAAGGCAAGCCTTTGAAGAAGTCAAGAAGGCTATCTCAACGGCCCCAGTACTAAAAAACCTAGATTTTTCCAAGCCTTTTGTAATATATGTCTATGGAGGAGAGTTAAGCATTGCTATTATCTTGACACAAAAGGATGATAAATAGGAAGGAGAACACCCAATAGCCTTTTTCTCAAGAACTCTCAGGGATTATGAAACTAGGTACAACTTTGTAGAGAGACAAGCATATTCCATGGTAAAAGCCCTCAAGAAATTCAAGCATATGGTATCAGGAAGCAAAATACTAATACTTGTAGCTCACCCAAGTGTCAGAGAATACATCATGGAGGGAAAAATCACTAAAAAAGAGCCAACTAGATCACTAAGATCCTTGAATATGATGTAGAGGTCAGAACCACCAAGTTAGTTAGAGGCAGGGGTTTGTGCCAATATATGACCCAAGAGCTTGAAGAGATGTTACCTGAGGAGGCAGATTCAGAAAGAGAGATAGAGATGGTGTTAAAGATACAAGAGGTTGATCAGGAATCCTGGGTCATAAGCAGGTCATTTTATGAAAAGTGGGATTTAATGGAGAGAACTCCCTCAAAATAAGAGGAGATATTGTAGGATACATGGAGTTCATTTTGTTTTAATTGAACAAGTCCTTTTTAGAAGAAATTCTGATGGAAAATTGTTAAGATGTTTAGAAAAGGCTGAGGCTAAGAGAATACTACATGAAAAACATCATGGAATATCAGGGGGGCATTTTTCTACAAAGACCATAGCCATAAAGATAAGTGAGGTAGGATATTTTTGGCCTACTTTATTTGCAGATTGTTATTAGCTAGTTAAAAAATGTCAACCCTGCCAATATTATATGGGGATGAGGAGGAATGCAACCATGCCCCTTAGTCCTATAATTTTGGATGACCCTTTTGCTCAATGGGGTCTTGACTTTATTGGAATGATAAATCCAATGTCCAGTATGGGTCACAAATAGATATTAACTACCACAGACTATTTCACTAGATGGACCAAGGCAGTCCCACTTAAGGAAGCAACAAAGAATGTGATCTTAGATTTTATAGGGAATATCACTACTCACTTTGGGGCTCCTCACACCATAATTTTAGATAATTCTAAAGCATTCTTAGGGTCTAAAGTATCTGACTTTGCCTTGAAACATGAAATATATCTGAAAACTTCATCTAACTATTACCCTCAAGGTAATGGTCTGGCAAAATCAACCAACAAGAACCTAATAAGACTCATCAAAAGAGTAGGGGCTGATCATCACAAAAAGTGGCATAAAGTGCTTAATCTAGCACTATTTTTTGATAGAATCATGCCTAAACAGGTGATCAAAATGTCCCCATATGAATTGGTATATGGAAAGTCTATTATGATCCCCTTAACCTTGGATATCCCTGCTCTCCAATTGATCAAAAAAATTGAAATTGAGGAAAATGGCCCCATGCAGGTTAGGCTTGCAGAGCTTTTAAAATTTCAGGAGAAGACGGATATAACCCATGATTCATTAATTAAGCATCAGGGAAAGGTTAAGAATTATTTTGATGAAAGGACTTTGAATCCTCATTTTGAAGTAGGCTCAATTATTTTTAAATGGGATGCAGGAGCCGCCAAGCCAGGTCAACATACTAAATTTGAAGCATTATGGACTGGCCCATATAAAATTTGTGTGTGTAAATAGAGGAATTCATTCAAGCTAGAATCGATGGAAGGAGAACCTAAAGAGATTCCTATAAATGGAATCTATTTAAAGCATTTCAATTAACTTGGGTCTCTAATGTATTATAGTTAGATAGTTTCCCATTCTCGCATTGTTTTTCCCCATTGTGGTTTTCCCACTTTTCTTTTAAATAAGTGTTTTAAACATAGATTCGATGGCCCAAAAAAATTTCAAAAAAAATTTCAAATTCTTGAAGCATTGAATGATTCCCAAATCTTTTAAAATCTCTAAGGTACCTTACACCGCAATGTGCATAATGTGTCCATCTCACTATCCCCAGAAGATTGAGTAGGATCTGCTAATGACTATCCAAATTTAATGCCATTTGAGACTTGATAGGTCCATATATACCATTTAGAAAGAGTTAAAGTTTACCAACTCTCAAGCATTCCTGCATCTATGAGAAAATATCCTGCTACTTGTAAAAAAAATTTAGTGCATAGTAAATTTGCTTCAGCAAGAGTGTTTCTATTTGCAAAGGGTTCATACCAGTTACCATAGAGAGGACATAGAGATGGAAGGAGCATCATCTTCACAACATGGAGCTAGGATTTATGAATACCTTGATAGGTTTTTGGCAAGTAAGTCATATGCTTCAGCCATTGCACAACCATTGAAAGCCTATCCAAGGACCAAAATTCTGGAGGTTGGTCCAAAAAGTGACCCATCAAAAGTAAAGGATTATGTCGATGGAATCGTGGACCCAATCTTCTAAAGAGCTAGTAGCAAAACCCTTAGAGAAGGGGCACATCAAAGGTGCCTTCAGAGAGCTAAAGTAGGGCAATATGAGACATTTGGGATGAGGATGTGGACCTCACAACTGGCACAATTCTTTGTCCCAGCCATGCATCCATGTCTTGACTTGGTTGAATTATGTGCAGACTGGATCCATGCACTATCATGCACCATTTAGTAGGGTCCTTTCATGGTGAAAATCACACCATAGGCCATCAAAGACATGTTAGCCCTACACCATGATAGTAAAGCAATGTTTCCAACCATTTCTAAGATGCAAAGGATGCGGGCTAACATCAATACTCAGTTAAGGTTCTTAAAAATATAATTGCAAATGGGTGATGCCAACACTACTATGCCCACACTCCCTGCAGCAAGGGGCCAATTCACACAAGCTAGCCAAAATACACTATCCATGATGGCTTTCATCTTCAGCATGAAAGATGATATGGTAGTTTACATAGAGCAAATAGCCATCCTCTTTAGGTTGAAGACTGTCGATAAGACCCAGGAATATCAGCTTGACTTTTTGGAGTAGATTGCTTTTACAATGGTGAAGCAACTGGCCTAATTCAAATCAAAAGGATTGTTCAGGTACTCTTCTTATTTGTTTCACCTCATGCTATACTAGAACACTGACCTCTTCACCCAACATATGCATCTAAATATGTATGACCCAATTTTTGATCCCCAAAGGACCATTCCTGTGTTTGCATGGACACATATTTTGTCAAGGACCAGTGACCCATATGATTTTTGGGAACCATTTGTTACCCCTGCTCTTTGCCACCTCAGCCCCAAACTAGTCATAAATATATTATTTCCTAGTGTTTCAAATCTCTTGACCAGTTTCCCAATTCTACGCGACTTCTACTTTGGATCCCACCATACGATTCTAAGAGTTCATGGTTCTTAAGGGGAACCAATGTTGCTACCAAAGATTATAACTCTTAGGTTAGCATTTTTAGAGGTCACCAAGCAAGTGTCAGTGGTAGAAAATGATTATGGTTTTGGGAAATGGAAGAGGAAGATGTTTGATCTCCCATGGATGGCAGGCAACATAGTTTTAGAATCCAGGGATGCTGAAATCTTGCTGCTTCAAAAGCTAGCCTTTTTGGGGTTCCTATTAGTTGAAGATAAATGGGTATGTGACCCGACTGGTTACATCACTTTCTGGATAAGGACTAATAGGGTTGCAACTAGGATTGCACATGAGGGCCACCTTTTTTGGGAGACCAGGAGAAACCTTGTAGAAGATGCTCCTAATTTTTACATTGAATTAACCAATTTGCCCCCTCTACAAAATAGACCATGGGAGACTTTCTATGATAAGTAGAGGGATTATGATCCCAAAGTCAAAATGACTTCTGGCTTGAGAAGAGCATTGAAGAATAAAGATTGGGATGCAAAAAAGATAGAAGCCTATTGGAAATATAGGTAAGAGATTTCTCAAACCACCCATTCTTTTGAGAATGTAGACATAGATGAGAGGTAGGAAGAACTATGGGATGAGTGCCATCTATCCCCTACATCTAGCTCAGATACCACTGATTTGCCAACATGGGGTATAGAGTAGGAATTTGGGCCAAGCCAAGAGTTGCAAGCCTCAAAACAAACTGTAGCTATAGCAATTGTGTCTAATTGGCCTCAACCTCTCAGTGTCTTGGAGAAATAAAAGAGTGTGATTCATTCACCACCAAAAGCTTCCCCATCATCAGAAGTCATTGAAGTTCCCAGTTCTCCACAAGCATCTCTAACAATAATAGCAAATGTGGAAGGAGAGAGAACATAGCCAAAAGAGGAGACACCCAAGAAACAACAGAGCATGCAGTTTTAGTTGGCCATGGAAGAGGAGACAAACACCCAATAGTGCCAATTATAGAGTGCTGAAATTGCTCATTAGGTAAGTATCATTCCTTCTCCTCCTTCTCAATCTATTTCTTCTCCCATTGGCATGATGATTTCATCTAGCCAAATGACATCCTCTACCACCTCTGCCATGCCCATTTCTCACTTTGCCCCATCCTTGATGCCTCAAGCCCTAACATTACCCCATTTTTCCCCCTCAGTTCCCAAAAAGATTCCCCCTTAGATCACCCATAGCCAACCACTGGCTATTCAATATGGCCTACCACAGGGATATCCTTTTGTGGGAGGACACATTACATCCCCTTCCACCTTCCAAACATAGGCCAATGCTAATAGGAAGGAAAGAGAAGCCTGGAGGGAGAAAAATAAGACTAAAGAAAATAAAGCTTTGACTGCCCCACATCTGCGGTCACAATTTGACCCCATTCAACAGCAACTGACGGTGACCTATTTGTCACCCAATGTTGTCAAGCCGAGTGAGCAGATGCAACTTGAGGACTACATAATGAACGTAGTGGCCATTGATATGTCTCTTTTCAAGCCCCAGGATAGAGTTGAACTATTGACTAAATCCACTTCTACAGTCACTAAAGACTATTTGAAGACATCATGGAGGCTACAAAAGATGGAGGCTAATTTGGCCAAAGAGAAGGCAAACTGTAATAGTTTGGCCATAGAAATTGGCAAAAAGGACAATGAAATAGCAAACTTGAATAAACAATTGCAAGAGACTATTTCTCTTTAAATTCATCGAGCAGTCCAGGCCCAAAATGATTCTTTAAAGGTAGAGCTCATGCAGATAAACACTATGATGGGGACCTTGAGGCAGGAAAAAGTAGAATGGTAGCACAAGCTGCTAATCAAATAGAATAATACTATGGCCATTCGAGCCCAGTTCTAGGTAGAGCAATAGAAAGTGGCAAAACTAACACTAGAGCTAGCTGATAGGCCAACCAACATCAAGGTGATAAAACTGGTAAAGGAGCTCTACGAATCCATGTGGAAAACAATCTCCTCAAAGATTTTATAGCTTAGGCCTTCCCTCACCTTCCTATTAAATGCACAAAAATTATGTAAAAAGGTGGGAGATTTAGTGCAAAACACTTTGACTATAGTTTTTGACAGAGTAACAGACTCTCAAACGTTACTGCAAACACTCTATGATGCAATATACATGACATTGGTAGCCACATGGATCACTAACAGAATGGTCACTGCAAAGAGAGTCAATGAGGATCTTAGTTGAAATTCTATAGGCAATAGTTATAGAGAGCTCCTTGACATCATGAAAGAAGGCATCAACGAGACGAAGTAGCATATCAAAGATCTAGTTAGTTTGGGCCTTCCTTCTCCATTTCCTGATGATAGCATGGTGTTAATGATTGATCAAATTGAACCATTGATGTTGGCTTAATAGAATGATCAAATAGTTTTTCAAAACTTATGGGATGATTCTTCACTCTTAGAAGTGGAAGTCATTCTGGTTCCTATTTTCTAGCTTGAATTCAAGTTGAAGGCTACAGTTCAGATTTTGCAAAAAATTTTGCACAAGGATATTATTCACCTTGATTTAGTCTTTAACAAATTATAGAACAAGCAAGGGTTATCTGACCATGAATGGTCCACCTACTAGACAACACTTTTGAAGCTATGAATTTTGCAATTTTGATAGAGTGGGAGTTGTGTTTCTTTTTGAGTAGGCTCAAAAGTCTTGGGGGTTGTCAGTAACTATAGAGTAAAGATTTTACTCTATGTTGCATTCTAATTTTTGGTTTCATACTATAGTTTTTGTTCCTACATACCTTGGTCATGACGGTAGAATTTTGAAATAGAGCACGGGCTTGATTCATTTGATTCATTTTCTATCTAAGTGTCGAAGAGTAGTGGAAGCTGCCAAGTGGCATCATCTAGACATGAGTTCTTTTTCCCTTTTTGATTCTTTTGTTCCTTTTTTCCCAAGTGTTGAATTTGAGCAAAAGTCACCAAGTGTCACTTTTTGAGATATAGAACCTACCAAGTGGCATCGTCTGAGGCACCTTTCATAACTTTCAAGAGGGCCACAAGATGTGCTACATATCTAATAACAACTTAGTAGAATGCACCACATGTCAACATCCACATTCCTTTTCAGCACCCACATTTCATCTATTTTTTAGCGAAAGGTTTCAACAAGCTAAGGATCAAGATCAGGCAGAAAATACCAAGTGGCAATCACAGAAGGCTCTAGACTACTTTTCCAAAAGAATGCATAAGTCACCATGTGTCGGCATCTAAGAGATAGTTAATTCAATGCCTTGGTTCAACATTTTTGGTTTAATACCTTGGTTAATGTGTAAATGGCATGTAGTGTTGAACCTTTAAACCATTGAACTATTTTTGGTTTAATTAGTTGGTTTAATGGCTTGGTTCATCAGGCAGTTCAAAGGAGTGTCCCAAAAACCAAAGGGGTCAAGCACCCTTTTGGAAGGCAGTAAGGCATTATTTCATTTCAGTTTAAGTGCCAAAGACAAGCGGAGGCCACCAAGTGTCACTTTTTGAGCCCCTTTCTACTCCATTCCTAGGAGAAGTAGAAGCTGCCACATACCCTTAGCACGAGTAGTGGAAGATGCCATGTATCTTCCCAAAAGCCACTAAAGCCTCCATGTGTCAACATCTGAGAGATCATCTTCAAGTTTCATTGCTGAATAAAGATTATGGTGGGTCTCAAGTTTTATTTCAAAGCCCTGTAGAAGCTACCAAGTGTCACCATATGTAGGAGCCTAACATGCATCCCAAATATTTCTACAAGCATAGCTAAAGAGTAAGTAGAGATTTCCACGTACATCCTTCCCCCTTTTAAAGGTTGCTCAGGCAAGGAATGTAGTAAGTCTTATTTTGTTGAAATTACTAAGTATCAAAGAAGCAAATTGCAATAGGTGTCAAAGGTAGGATGTTCTTGAATAAAATATAGTAAGAATATAAGGAAAGTGGAAAGCACCACATGTCTTTGATAAAGATGCAGAAAGTGCCAAGTGTCATGCTCCAGTGTCTCCTAAGGAATAAGCAAATTTTTTGGAAATTGACTAAGTTTCCTCTTTCATTTCAACAAAATAGAGGGTTCCATATAGACACTTCCAGCTCAGTTAGAGTTTATTTTGGGCCATAAATTTGGGAATGCATGATCAATCTAGAGGGAAACTTAGTAGGAGTTATTTCCATTAGATGGAGCAGTTTACTGGGTAGATTTTTGGGGCTGACAAACATTGAAAGCATCGTCTATTTGTCCCTTGTGAGTTAAAGGTAGAATAGAATTGTGTGGGAAAGGTGTGGATGGAATGAGACGTCTGAGGCTATAAAGAGGAGTGTAGGGATCACCAAAAAAAGAGAATCAGAAAAAGGGAGGAGAGAATTTTTTGAGAAAATTGTTGAAAAAAGTTTTTAGACTTTCTAGAGTTTTGATTAAAAATATCATTTGCCTTTATTATATTTTCTTAAGTTGAAAATTTTATGTAACTATGCATGTTTTTGTGCCTTTTATATGGCTAAAAATTAATGAAAAAGTAGAGCTCTGTGCCTTTGTTGATGTTTCTTGTATCATTATGAAAGTAGTCTAAGTTGTGAGCCTCTATTTCTATTATTTCTATCTGTTACATTGATCATGCCTTGTCTGATCTTTAATTTAATTAAATCTTACATATAGTTTCACTGTGCTTAGGATTAAGGATCAAAATTACATTCAGGCGCATCACCATAGTTAGATTTTCTTTCTTTGCATTTGCATTTCTATTTAAAATTCCTATCCCTTTTCCCCCCAAACACTTGATATAAATAAGAGACCAACTTCTTAAAAATCTAGAGGTTGTTTCAAGACACATGTCCCACATCTTGAAACTTCCCATTGTTAGTGTCTGAAACAAAGCGCAATTTTAAACATCAACACAAATTAAGTATTACTTACAAAAAGGATTCTGCCTAACTCTTAAAAACACTTTGAAGGAATGAAACACACAAAAGCAATAATAAAGCAAAAAAACACACCAAAAAAATACCTAAACAACAAAAAAACAACAAACAAAGCAATGTGCAAGAGCACTTGGAGGTAAAGACAGACCTATCTACCTATATACAAAGATCAATAGACAACACTAGTAGTAAAATTTAAGATACCTCCCATTGAAAAGGATGGGAAGGCTCTCTCCATTCAACCTAACAAGCTCAAAGGCATTTCTCTCTTTAAAACCTATGATAACATAAGGCCCAATCCAAAGATTGTCAAACTTGGAGTGTTTTCTTGGTTTTTCATGCTTATCATCCCATTTAAGGACTATATCACCTTCTTGAAATGTGTTTAAGGAGGCTCTCTTTTTTAATGACCTCTTTACTTGGTGTTGATTGGACCACATTATGTGTATAACATTATCCCTTATCTCCTCTAGCTATCTTATTTCATTTAACCTTAGCTGCATAGCATCATCCTCTAGGAGCTCAAGTTGGTATGTAAGCTCTAATGTAGGAAGTTCAAGAGAAATAAGAAGTTTGGATTATTTTACATAGATAATAAGGTAAGGGGAGTGTCCATTATCTTTCTTAGTATCACTCTTTTTACCCATAGGGTAGTCTTCAATCTAGTATGCCACTCCCTCTGACTATCCTCCATAGTTATCTTGATAATCCTTAACAAGTTATTATTTGTGGACTCTACTAGTCTATTGCCCTATGGGTAATAGTTAGAGGATGCCTTAAGAAAAATTCCATGTAAAATGTCCCACTCACATACCTTATTTCTATTTAAGGTCAATGCATTATTCAAAATGATTATAGAAGGCACACCAAATTTGGTCACAAGGATATCATAGAAGTCCAAAATAGAATCTTCATTAGCTTACTTGAGGATAGTTGCTTCAACCCATCTTGTAAATTAGTCTATATCTACAATGATCCATTTATGTCATTTAATTAAAGGGTGGTGTTTCATCCCTATGAAATATATGCCCCATTGCATTAAAGGTTGTTCTAATTGTATGGGCTACAAGGGAAGGATAGTTAGTTTATGCTTGCCAATGAACATTGCACATTTTGGGAGTTTACTTACCCAGGAGTGTGTATATCTAAAAATTTTGTTATAAAAGTACCTATTTGTAATTATCTTAGAGGTTGTTTTCTTAGTAGTAAAGTGCTCACTAGCTGGACTATCATGGAACCATTCAAGCAACTTATCTATATAGAATGATTTCACACACCTCAAAATCATGCCTACTATATCTCTCTTGAAAATTACTCCATCTATCAAGACATAAATTATACTTCACAACCTGAAGTACCTTCTCTTGGATCTATCTAGCCTCATAGGACATTGGCCTAACTCAATAAATTTGATTATATCATGTGTCCAATTGAAAGGTGTGTTGTCTATAGCTGCCTATTAGTTGTCATAGATTTCCAACACTTGGTATTTACCTTATTTTACCTTTGTTGTGAGGTGATCACATAACCCTCTACCCCTTACAAGCTTTATGACTCTAACCTCAAGGTCAAACTCCATTCATTTTGTCACCCATCCAAATCTTTTCTCATTGAGGTCTTTGTTGAGTATAAACTCTTTAATACTTGGGTGTACCACCATGAGTATGATCTTACTATTGGAGACCATGTGCCTAAACTACTTCAAACCTCTCACTAATAAAATCACATGTTTTTATATAAATTTATGTATCTGCTCATACTCCTCTAAGCCTAAATAAATAAAACAATAGGTTGTTCCAAACCTTTCTCATTTTGTTGCATCAACATGGTAGAGATTGCATCCAATGTAGGTAAGGCATATAAGTAGAATTATTTGTTAAAATCAAGATTAAGAACTATAAGGTAATGACAGGTGGCCTTTTTGATGGCCTTAAAACTTCTCTTAACTTATTTGGTCAATGTAAACTCCTTGCATTTTATTAACATGTGAGTACGAGGCTTGACTAGCTCTCCAAAGCCTGGGATAAACCTTCTTATAAAATTAATCTTTCCCAAGAAAGTTTGTATAACCTTATTTTACTTGGGTAATAGTAACGATAAGATGGACTCAACTCTTTTAGTTTCTATGGAAATACCATCCTTGGACATTACATGACCCAATAACCTACCTGTATGAATAAAAAATATACATTTATTAGGATTCAATGATACACCAAACTCTCTAAATCTTCAAATACTAACCTCAAGTGAGCAATATGATTGGTTGGGTCCTTGAAAATAGTGACATCATCTATGTAGATGAGCACCATTTCATTGGTCAAACCTTCAAAATTAACATCCATTACCCTCTAGAAAGTTGCCCCAACATTGGATAGTCCAAAGGGCATTTTCATGTATGCATAAGTGTCCCACTTTGTGGTGAAGGCAGTCTTATGCCTATCTTCTTCCTTAACCATAATCTGATTATGACTAGAGTATCCACCACATAATGAGAACCTCTAAGAGCCTACCACCTTTTGAAGAATTTGATCCATTGAGGGTAGTGGGTAATGGTCTCTTAGGGACACGTCATTTAGGTCCCTAAAATCAACACACAAATGTATTTCCCCATTATTCTTCCTCACTAGCACAAGGTTTTCCACCCATGAGGAATGTTTAATGGGGAATATCATCCTTGATTAAATCAACCTAAATATCTCCTTTCTCATCAACTCCTCCACTTTTGAATTGGCAGGCCTTTGTTTCTACCTGACTAGTCTTACATTGCTTTCTAGTTCAATGATATGTTGTGCAAGTTTGGGACTAAATCCCTTCAAATATTTTTACTCCCATGCAAATACATCAGAGAATTCTTGACATAGAGTAACAAATTCATCTCTCTTATATTGTGTTGATCTTTCCTAACTTCAACAATTTACCTTTCAAGATCTCTACCTCTCATAGTGTTCTTCCTTGGCTGAGATACATGCCTTGACTTTTCTTACTTGGTCATATTCATTGAAGATGATTTCCAATGTCACAATCCCCTTAGGAAAAAATTTAGATCTCAGCTACACTATCTGATCATCATACTGATGTTGGAATTTGTTTTGATTCCTGTGGTAGAATTCTACCTCCTATATCAAAAAATATATAAGTTGATCATCATTGTCAAACACCTACTAACTCACCTCATTATTAGGTATAACTGGCTTACATATAACCTTGACCTTATATTGACTTTGGCTAACTTTGACACCTTCCAAAATCTCATACTAAGATTCAATGGTTGCAAGCCTTTATACATGTTGATTTACATATCTTGGTATGGATTGTATATTGAATGCTAAGAAGTCCTTTATGATATCCCATACACTATGATTTTAAGATTTCAAATGATGGTTCTTGACTACACTTATGCTTCTCACTTATTTAATTATGATTTCATTAACACCCTTGACTTGAAGAAGTTTGACACCTCTTCTTCTTTCCTGTTGTAAACTATGTAGAAAGGCTTCATAATCAACTATGTTAAAGAGAAACTAAATTTAAATATTGCAATTAAATAGTACTTATGACCTAAGGGTGAAACCATCATGACTACAACTCCACTACCAATCTTTGACCTTAATCCATCAAATAATAAAGTCCATAGACCATTTTCCTCTTGAGTGGAATTAGTTAAGCAAGGTATAAAAACCCCCTCTTCATGCATATAATACACCCCTAAATATGCTTCTTTGATATTTTTATAGGGATAAAATCCATTATTATTATCTTCCCATTCATCCAAGTATAAGTCTAAAATTCCTTCAAGATGGACATACGGATGTTGTTCACTAGCATTTTCATCCTTATCAAATATGGTATAGTTGACATTTACAAGGTTAGGCATATAGGGTTCTAGATGGAACCTAGAGATAGGTTCTAACTTAATAGTGACCCTAGTCCCATATCTGGTCATGAAAACCATGTATGAGCAGTCAGAGGACAAATAAACACAAATTTTTGTAGTAAAGTCCCTAGATAGGCATAGGGAAAAATATGGGGGTAGGTCTACAACCATTACATCCTGAGTGATGACACAATTTGGGAAAGTTGCCAATGTGATATTATGATCTTTCAAGATACCTACTGTTTTAGCGGGGGAACCATCCAAATGGTGAACACCCTTTTCATTAGGTATATAATTAAGCTCAAGTTTATCTAGTATGGATTTAGGCATAACTGACATTGAAGCACCTGAATATATCATATAATTATGCACTAACCAGTCCCCTATGATGACTGAAAAATAGAATGGAGGGATATTATCAACATTAGGGGGATGAAAAACATTATGAACTTGACCTTGACTAGGAACTTAAATTTGACTAGGCTGATTACTATTTATAAAAATAGCGTTCACCTTATCAATTGTCTTGTTCACATGAGAAAGCTTGGAGAGCTCTTGATGAAGGATCAATTTTTATCCTGGAATAGATAGAGAATCATGCATATACATAGTGACATTAGCCTTTTTCAAATGATCCACAATATTGAAAGGAAGACTAGCACCTTTGAACTACACCTTGGAAGTAAAAGTATTACTTGGCACTTGAGTGGCATGAGGATCAAAAGGAGACTTCTATTGTTGTCCATGAGGTTGAGGTATTTGTTGAGTTGTATGATCTTTATCACGTACTACACTAATTTTACTTACGTAAGTTATAAAAATTTGATCTAATTATATATTATACTCATTATTTATAAACAGTACTTGTTATGCTTATTATTTATGGAATAAATAATATTATGGAGATTCATTCATATAGTTAACAAACTAAATGTATGTATTTTGATTATTCCTATAAATAACATGTTTTATGTCTAATATTAGGAAATAATCTATATGGATCTATTGGTTATATATATTAATCAAATCTTAAATTATTGGTATTAATTAAGTAGTGATAAAAACTTCACTAGCTTACTTAGCATCACCAATGCTAGATGAAGGTAATCCGATCAAGTGATGTGTATGAATTTGACTAATCCTAGGGATCAATAACTATCTAAAACTTTGGCCAAAGTAATGTTTAGTTAAACATTGTTTCATATGTATTATTTACATGTTTTTGCTATATCATGTTAAAACATATTTCATTATGATACACATCATGTTTTTAGAAATCTTTTAGGACATGGGTACTAGATTGTCTCTTCAAATTATTTCACTATCACTATTTACCCATTCATGAAGGAAGGGACATTAAATGATGGGGTATTGTAAAAGGAATTGATGGTCCATGTTTATTATGTAAAAATTCATGGTTGATGCTCTCCCTCCCCATAATAGTACTTATTTTGAGACTACACTTGAGATTACCGTAGATACTAGAGTTCAGGGAACTCATGCTCCATGGAGCCTTGTATATTTTATTTTATATTGTATTTATTATTATTGAAACATTATTCCTAATGAAATTTAATTATGTACTCATTGTACATTAACAACAATGGCTATATTATTGTACCATATGTGGCTAAAAAAATGTAATTACATTCTATATTCAGTTATGTTTTATTTCATATGATGTTAGTGATCAATAATAGGTAGATGTTACATGTTTATTTGGTTAACATACTTAGTATGTTATACTAGGATCACTAATTATATTCTTATGGTGTAATATAATTAAATAATATGTGGAATATAATTTTTTAAAAATATTACTTTATTCTAAGTAAATCCTAGTGGGGATATTACAATATACAAGCAATAAGGGTTACAACCATCTTGATATCATGACACCATTAGAATCATCAAATGTTCTCAATATGGTGGTCATTATAACATCATAATTTAGAGAGTGGGTATTAAATATACAAGCCTTAGTTCCTAAACTAGAGGAATAAGAAAAACAAGTCTTGTAAATTTTAGATGAGTTTTTACTTTCCCAAGCCCTTGATTTTTTAGGAAAATGAGTTTGTAGGGCCATTTTTTATCAACTAATATAATATGCTTCAACTAATTTTAATAAAAGTATTCAAATATGTTTACTATAATAAATTGAATAAGAACTAGGATTTGATAGAAAAAAGGTCATAGACAAGGATATATTTCTTCTATAATTTAAAACCACTAAGACAGAACATGCCCATTTTTTAGAATAGGTAATTAGGGTGCATATACCCTCCCTTTTGAGCATGGATTCAATAATTTTACAACACAACATTGTATACAAGCACTACCATGAGTTAGAAGTGAATAAATAAGATATGACTAGGTTTTCTAGTTCAACTAAACCTTCCACTATAGTCCCTCCAATGACTATCAGTTAAACCATGTAGGTTCCATTGACTAGTAAACCTTAGTATATTTGGTTATTTTTATATGTATTTTGCATGTAAATTTATGATGTAACTAAGACATGTAATATTTGATTGAACAAATTTGTAAATATGCATACATTACATGACTAAGTAAGAATGAATCTAATTTCAAAATACTCAGTTTTGAATAAGTTTAGACATGAGTGCATAACTTGCATTAATTATAAATCTCATTATAACTACCATTAACATGTAATTTTAGACTTTTGCATGGATTTTGAGAATGAGGCAACCCATCCCCAAATCTATATATACTTGTAATCCTCTTATTTTCAAGGGGTTGGAAATTTTTATCAATATAGGAATAAGTCTTTTCATTGTCATGTAACTATGTTGGTGTCCTTTTTTATTACAATTTTATGTAATTAAAATTTTGTTTACTTCCTTGGTTATTTAATTTAGTAATTTGAAGTGTGCAAAAACTATGGATAATTTTTCTTGTTATTACTAGTGTATGTTGATTGAATATGTGCAATAGTTATTGGAAGATTAGAAAATATCATTGATTGTATGCAATTTGGTTGACTATTTCAAATTATCTTAGTGTGTATAAGTGTTTTCCTTGATATAAACTTCTAGGTGTGAGAAACCATTGCCTTAGATACCTCTCTAATCTAAGTTATAATCTTTTGAATAAGGGTGTGCAATAGATATTCTAAATATAATAAATCTTTAGTTGAGACCTTAGATTTTAATATATTTACTCTTCCCTAGACTACCCTATTATGTTTGCATTTGTGTGTGAAATAACTACTAGCTAAAAATATTGGTATTAAGACACTTATCCACAAAGAGACCAACCTAAAAGTAACCTCTTTTATAATCATAGAGACTTGTTTTATACCCTACCTTTCCCTCTTTCAGAGTTGTTTTTGGGATCTACCCACTTTAGCATATGTCCCATCCATATAACTCAACTACATTTTAACTTTATTCTAGGTTTCACTCATCCATTCACACCCAATTAACAATCTACATACTCAGCTTATAATTCCACAACTTGATTGTTTTACCCATACCTATAGCTCATGCCCTAGAGTGGATTTTATCTTAACTAAATTCATAAAACATTAAAGGTTACCTTGTTGAATTTAGGTTGTGCATTAAAAATACATCAAAATAAAGAGAAGTTGGCACTAGAACAAGGGCCATAACCATTATGTGCTTTTCCCTATAAAAGGTTGTCCCCTATGTTTGTGTTACATTAGAGACACCTAAGAGAGCAACTAGGTCTAGATCCCAAACCAATATTTTGGTTTCACCTTTATTGATTCATCAAAATCCTAGATCTACACTAGTTGTCCCCACCATACCCTAGGTTAGCACACTTTCCCTAGTGAGAAACCTCCAGCCCATTAATCATCTTATTGATCAACCTTGGTTAGTTGTATCTTCCATTTAAGTCTTAGGATATGTGCATGATTTACTATGGAATATAGAGAAGTATCTACCTTCTTTTTCCCCTTTAGAAGGAAGAATGATTGAGGAGCATATCAAGTCTTTCAAATATGCTTTAAGATTAATGAATGTTACTGATAAAGATATTGCATGCAATATTTTCCCATTCACATTTTAGAATGATTATTGTGATTGGTTCCTCAATTTATAAGAGAACTAGATTACTTCATGGAACTCATGTAAAATAAATTTTATTGTCCAATTTGGACAAGTTACCAGTATAAGTGTGGTGTATCAAATTTTCACTAGTATGAAGAGGGATCCCAATTATCCAATCCAAACTTTTAATTTGATGTTTAAAAATATTTACACTTGGTTAAACACTACGTATAAAACAACAGTAACACTAACACTCAAAATTTACAAGAATACTCTCGATCTAATTACTACAATATTTATATAAAGAGTTACTGCTACTAACACTCTATCACTATCCTATGAAGAAGTGATCAACATTGACAGGAAGCTAAATCCACAAATACTAGGCACTCCCCACCTCAATGTTGGTTTCCTAACTTTTAATCCAATGCCTCGTGTGAATCAAAATGTTCTAGCATTCAACAAAAATTAGTTGTATGCACTACCTCCTATGACACAACATACACTAAATTATAACTATGGCTTCTTGAACAACTCTGTACAAATAAATCGTTAGTAATAGAATTAACATTTGATCCCATCCAATATCATACTTGCCCAAGGTGTGGACTCTACCAAGGTAGAATTTATATACACATAATATTTTCAACTTTTTATTAAATATTGATGATATATATCTTGTAGGAACCCATCGAGTCTCAATCTCTTTAAGTGCATTCCTTAAGGGGTGCACTAGGAAAGGGATGTGTAAACCTTTAATGCTTTGCATAATTATTGTCCCTTATTTCCACATTATTACCAATCCAACTGACTCTTAAAATAATTCCCCAAGTTATTTCTCCTCCTTTGGATGCTCTTCCAATCTTTTCCTCTTTCCATCCCTCCATTTTTTGTCTTAAAACCCTTTTGGATAGTCGATTATACTAGGTCAACTGGGTCAACCCAATATAGTTTAGGGGAATTTTTCACTTTCTTAGCTTGTTAGCCTTTCAGCTGACCTAGCTCAGACCTAGTTAATTATTCCTAAAAACACACTAGGTCAACTAGGTTGACCCTCTACAACTAATGTTTCTAGAAGGATTTAGGGAAATATATAATAATATATATAAGAACATTTCAATCATTATTCATATGTGTAATCAAGATTTATTATTTATTCTCACTTCTTCACAATCTACTCTTCCACTATTTTAATTGAGGAGACTCAGATTAGGTTTCTTATTTGGATAATCTCATATTATGGATAAGTCTTGAATGCTTTGGACTTTCTTAACAAACCAAAAAAACCTATTGTTAAGCCCATTTAGCTAAGGGAGAGATTGAGTCTCAATAGGTTTACATTTAGGTAAGTATATTCTATCTTTGTTCTCCTCTCTTTTAGTAGATAGAAATAATGTAAGTGTTAGATCGAATAATACTATCTTTCATATTTTATGTATTAGGATGTTACTCATACTTAATTTAATTGAAGTTCCCTATGCATGTTTGTTTTATTGTTTCTAACCCCCCACTTTGTGGCACAAGCTTTGGTGTACATTAGATTAGATTTACTTTCTTGTTACTAGAATAATTGAAATGCTTTAAACCTTAGGACTCTATTAGGTTTGTTCAGAGATTATGTTATAATGTAGGATTTGGAACCCTTCCTAGCATGATATGTTGTGACAAGTGATCCCCTAATTAGGTCTAGCAGATCCCCATATTGGTCATGCTCCCGACTAACAAGTGTAGGTATGCTCTATCTTCTCTGAGCAAAGATTGATTTATAAACATGATGCATTTGTGATTTCATACATTATGGTGAATAGAACATGAAACTAAGCCTTGTAGGATTTATTTCATTCTTTTGACCATCATATTTATCATATATTTTGACATACTGGATCAATTTTATTGACCCAACTATTTTTATCTATACATAAACTTTTAAGAATAGGGAATTGGATCAACCCAATATAGGTTTCTATCCTTTCAAACATCTAGTTAAGACTACTAGGTTGACCTAGTTGACCCCTTATAGTTTTAGCACTCTATAGTAGGTTCTTGCATAACTTGATCAATCACATTGACCTAGGTTTTAGGTTTTTCAAGCATACTTCAAGGTTATTCATCATAAATCTTCCTTAATTGCATCTCTAATCTACCAAGGTTATTTTTTACCTCTCTATTTATTTCTTTTTTGTCTTTCATTTGATAGTTTGTAGTCTTTAAAACTACCCTTGCATAGTCAACTAGATCGACACTACCGACCTAGTTCTATTTTCTATATGATGTCTAAAATAATTGGATCAACACTGCTAACCTAGTTCATTTTCAGACCTTGCTTCTATAGTATAGGTTTGAACCTATCAACCCTATCTATATTTTTTCCATGTAGTGTCAACACTATAACTAATTTCAAAGTTGAAATTAACCTCATATCTGTTAGTAATTAGTTCACACTTTCTTTTCTTGTTACTTTCATGCTTAGAATAATTTACATAGTCTAATTAGGGATTTTTAATTAATCACTTAGTTTCACTATTTCTATTTTATGCACACATGACCAAATCAAAAAAACATAAATAAAGACTTTAACATTTGTCTACCCTAGGCCAACCTACTTAGATTTCATCACCAAGGGGGAAGCTGACTTGATGCTCTGGACAAGTATAAAGCATGGTTAATGGTATATTATAGCTAAGTACCCAACACCCTTATCATTGTGGTGTGTGAAGTGAGGGGTTAGGTCCCAATACCAATCCTATATCATTTCTACTATAGTCCCTTTCAGCCCAAACTACCTAAAAATATCCTTAAATTGTTATCCAGTACCTTGTTTATAGCCAACTTCTAATCACATTAAAAATCATATCTTAATAATCAAATAAACATCTTAATTTGACCAATTAGTTAGCTCTTTAATTTTCAATTTGATTTATTTCTCTTTGTTCAATTGTGTGTGTAAAACTTACATTATCCAGTGTTAGTGCAAGGTTTTATTTTGTGTGTCTAAATTAGATTGACCAACATTGATCCAATTGGCCATTTGTTTCCTTTTATCTCTTACTTTCCTAGATTAGCTGCAAAAATTGTCTTGTTTCATCTCAACTTTTTATCATCTTTCTATTTTTCCCTATCTATTATACTAGGTCAACCCAATCGACCTTATACATTTTATAGCCCCTATTCACTTTACTAGATCAACCAAATTGACCATGTATAGTTTATATCTCCTTTTTCCTCTTTTTCCTACCTCTATTTACTATACTAGATTAACTTAGTTGACTCTCTACAGCTTGTAGGTCTTATTTTCTATGATTGGCTGACCCAATCTGCCCTATACCATCTTTTACTTTCTTTGTTCATCAATCTAATTCCTTATCTTTCTAATTTTGCATTCTATTCATCTCTCTTCAGTCAGAATGAAGTCTTTGATCAAAATCTTCTTAAATAGCTTAAATCCATTTAGATACTATATGGGATGTTCATTTCTCCCTCTTTTCTTCCCAAGATCATCACCATTCTTGGGGAACCTCTTCTCCTCCATATATGAACTATAACATGTTGAAAATAACACCTCAAGATGAAGTTGATGGATCTAATCCTTTCCTTACTTATCAAGAAACTTATCAAAATCTTCAAATTAATGTTGGAGTGATTGATACAAAATTAGTTAACAATCTAACTAACAATCCATATTATTTCAATTCTCTACCTAATACCAATTTGGGGAGTGCTCTTAAAAAGATCAACCCACCTCCCGATACAACCCAAATTTTAGCCCAAGTCATTTAATAAATGAATGTTATACAAAACTCTAACACCAACCAAATGATGCAACTTCAACAACACTAAATTAATGTGACTAATAAACATCCAACTATTCATCCTCAAACTAATCCTAATTATATTCCTTTACCTCTTAAGGATGCCTCAATTAATATTATTCATCAACTCATAATGACTAACAAGATGCTTCAAACCAAACAAGACTTTATCTCCCTTCATTGTATCCATTTATATTGGTATCATATCTCCAACTATCAAATATGATGGGACTAAAGACCCTGCCTCATTTCTTAAATCCTTTGGAAACCTTTACAAAGATCAGATCTAAACTATTACTTTCACTACTACTAAACTCTTAGTCAAAACTTTTATCAGTGATGTATTAGAATAGTATAATCAACTTCCCTAATATTCTATTTAGAAACTTGAAGATTTGGTTAATCCTTTTGTTAAAGAGTTTCAACACAATGATCTTCTTGAAAATTGTCTTAGCCACTTCATTAATGCTAAGTAATCTCTAACTGAATCATCTCATAACTTTATCAAAAGATGGAAATCTTTAGCTCATAACGCCAACCATAACATGATTGATGATAAATTATTAAAACTCTTTATCGTGGCTTTAACTCCTACTCTCCAATATAAGGTTTAAACCTTTACTCCCTAAACACTTAATGAAACTCTTGACCAAGCTAAGCGTCAAGTCATTATTATGAAATAATCTGAACCTAATCCTAAACTTATTAAAGGATCTTTCCAAACATATAATGTTATCACTAGTAATACTCTATAAACTAAACAAGGAGTTTTCAAAATTGATATCCCTTCACCTTCTCATACCGCTCTCTCAGTTTAGTAAATGAAATAATTTTTAACACCCTTGAAACCTTTCATCTATCCCAATGCTCCTCCTAAGTGATATGATCTCAATCTTTTTTTTTGGTTCCATGTCAATATTGGGCATTCTTATGAATCTTGTAGAGGGCTCAATAATTTCTTTATCTCTTATATGCTTGGTAATTCATTAAATCATGAAGCTATGATCAATATCCATTGTCAAGAATACACTTTTACTTCTTAAAAATGACAAACTTTTAAATCTTCTACCCCTAATAACCAAAAATATTCTTCTAATAATTAATAAAATGTCAAGAATGTTTGTGCCATCAACACTAATTATGACTAATATTATAACAACCTTTAATATGTTAACACTACCAAGGTCAATTATCATCGTAAGTCAAATCATAGATATCCCGTTACAAGGCCTCAAAATCCATCTTTAGAAGAACAACTTTTGAAATATTCTACCACCACTAATGTTGATTTAGAATCACTTGAGAAATAACTTCCCCCTTCTAATCCTTCAACTAGATCTATTCATTCCAAAAATAATTTACCTTTTAAACCTCATGCTAGTTCTTCTAAATCTCATTATAATTTTTTTGAAGAAATCAACTCTATGCCTTGTAATATTCCTCTTATGGAGTTGGTTCGCACTTCACCCTATCATCATAAATTCCTTATGCAAACACTTCAATAAATTGAAGATCCATAATCCATCAATGAAGAACCACCTTCTATTGACTATCAACCTATTAATTTCAACACCATTGAAACCTCTTATCTTTCCAAGCCTTTTATTGAGTTTATTGAAGAGGACATGCTTAATGATGAAATTATTCTTTGTGTTGATGATCCTCCACTCTTTATTAAAATAGCCATTAATACCACTCTTATCTGAAAAGGATTAGTTGATGAAGGCTCTGGTGTTAATGTGACATCCTTGTGGATTATACAACTTGGTTATAACAAGGATCATCTCAAGAAAACTTGTCTTACTTGTCTTGGTTTTGATAAGAGTAATCAAAAGCCACTTGGTTGTATTTGTCTTTTATTAACCATAGGACCTAATACTTCTCAAACAAATCTTATGGTCCTTGATCTCCCTTTATATTGCAATATCCTTCTTAGTCATCCATAGATCCATTAAATGAGATCCATTACTTCTTCTAGTAGTCAATGTATTAAATTCTTACATAATGAGAAATGGTACAAGCATGAAGCTAACCCCAATCCATGGAGTATCTAGCTTCCTAATCCTAAACCTCAATATCATATTCTTACACATCCTAAGATTAACAATGATCATTTACCTAAGTTCATCAAGATGAATCCTGATTTACAAGTTACTCTTACAAATTTTGATGATGATGATCCCAATGATTTACAACATACCTACAATATTACCAATTTGCCTCCATATATTTAATAATGGATTCCTCCTTCTCTCTTACCAAGAGACCATATTGTTCCTCTTATTGATGAGATTACTGACTTTCCCCCTCCATGTAATGCTTAGGATCCTTATTTACTAGAAGATGCCTTTACTTGAAATAATTTTGGAGTGGCTAAATTATTTAAATATCCTCTCATCATATCTCCTTTTACATTTAACAATATTAGGATTTCATCTTCTAAAACTCACCCTAATTCTCAAGCATGTATAATTTCTCCAAGATATGATGACAACTATATCATGTCCCAAGCTCAATCTAGAGACTTGGATGTCCAACATTACCAAAAAACTTTATCCCAAATTCATGTTTTTAATCAAGTTGTGTATACCATTTCTATGGATCATACCTTAGATCTTGAGGGTCATGTACCTCCCACCAATCCTCCATTTATAGATACTCCTTGGGTGGTAGAATAAATTATGCCTTCTAAATATCCATAATATCTTATACCTTTGGATCCAATCATTTTATTTAACGCTTCTCCAATCACCATATCCACTAATATTCCAATATTTTCTATTTCATCTACTTCTTCTACTCCTAAAATTACACTTGATGCCAAGGTAACCAATGTCTATCAAATTCATTCTAAGTATGATAGCCATGGCAATCAAATTTGAGATCTTGAAGTAGATGTCAAATCTTATGGTCCTCTTCCTACCTTATCTAATAATAAAGTTATTTTTGAGTTACTTCATGCTTGGGAACCTCAAATCCCTCAACAACATCATAAACTTGGAAAATTTAAAATTAAAACTCCTTGTTTCAACAAATTCATTGCCAGCATTGATCCTAATACAAATCCAATTTCATCCTTACCTAACATACCATACCACTTTCAAGATGGTAATGCCATGCTTATTAAATAAACCACTCACATTGAATATGGTACACCATCTTATCCTTGACCAATTACAATTTCTTGAGATATTTCACCTATTAAACATGATAAATTTTAGCTTATTCTTTGACAAATATTGTGAATATTTCACCTGGTCCTATGAAGACATGCCTGTCATTGACCCTAGCATTATGGTGCATAGTATCATTACTTATCTTGATGCCAAGCTTGTGCATCAAAAGTAACAAAATTTTCCACCTAAATTTTCAACCTTATGTCATAAGGAAATCATCAAGTTACTTAATGCTAAATTTATTAAACCAATGGATTATTCTAAATGGGTTTCCAATATTGTCCTCATTTAGAAGAAAGTCACTATGGTCATTCACATTTGTATTGATTTCCACAATCTTAATCTTTCTTATGCCAAAGATAATTTTCCCTTACCTTTAATAAATGCCATCATTGATTCCATAGTTGGTTTCAAAATATTATCTCTTATGGATGGCTTCTTGGGTATAATCAAATTCATATCGCTCTTGAGGACCAACATAAGACTAATTTCACCAGAGAATTAGGCACTTATTGCTATGTCAATAATCCCTTCAACCTCAAAAATATCAGAGCCACTTACCAACAAGTGATGACTCACATTTTTCATGAACTCATTCAAAAAATTGTTAAAACCTTTGTGGTTGATCTCATTGATAAATCCAAACATTGTAAGAATCATCTCTTTGATCTTTCTATAATTTTTGACCATCTCCTTAAATATAAATTTAGACTTAATCCTTTAAAATGTGTCTTTGGAGTCACATCTAGAAAAGTCTTAGGATTCTTAGTATCTCTCCATGGCATTGACATTAATCCTACCAAAATTAGTGATATCATCAACATACCCATTCCTTATTCTATTCCTAAAATTTGTACTCATTTAGGCAAGCTTGGGTAAATTAGATGATTCATCCTTGAAACGACATATCAAATTCACTCTATCAATTCCCTTTCAAGAAAATTACTACTTTATAATGGATGAATCCATGTCAAAAAGCCTTTGATAACATGAAAGAGTCATTGCTTCATCCACCTACACTTTTTACTCCTTCCAATGATAAACCTTTGATTCTATATACTTCTTCCACACCTATTTTAGTTGGGGCAATGCTTACCCAATAATATGATACTGAAAGAGAGTATGTTATCTACTACATTAGCTAAGACCTTATCGACTATGAAACATGTTATACCAAACTTGAGCATGATTGCCTTGCTATTTATTTTGTAGTTGAAAGCTTCATCACTACATGATTTACAAAACTACTTATTTCATCATTCATTCTAACCCCCTTCATCATTTCTTCTCTGAATCCTTTCTTCTTGGAGATAGAATCAACATATGGATGGTTGTACTTATGGAATTTGATCTTCATATAGTCTCTCAAAAATTTGTTAAAGGGCAATTCATAGCTTACCAAATTATTATAGCCCCCATTCCAACCACTTCTTCCCTTCAAGATGACCTTTCAGATGATAATATATTTTACATTTAATATCTTAATCAAGTATCTCTCTTACAGATTATTTTCATATCTTTATTTCTAATCTTGAAGCCAATAACCTAGAAGAATATTCCATTCCCTTTGGCACTACTAAACCAAAGGTAGTTATCAAAGAGATTCCTAATATTAATGTTGACTTACATGAGGATACTTGGACCCTTCACTTTGATGGTAATAAATTCCTTTAAGGAGTTAGGGTAGGTTGCATTCTCATGAGTTTTCTTGGTAAGATCATTCCTTTAGCTTTCCATTTCACCTTTGATGTCACCAATAATATGGCTGAGTATGAAGATATTATCTTAGGCATGAGAGTTTCTCTTGATTTAGAAATTTAATACCTTCATGCTTTAGGTGATTCTCAACTTATTTTCCATCAAGTTAGTGTTGATTATCAATGTAAAAGTGAAAACCTCATTACCTATCATCAAATTTCAACCACTCTTGCTAAGGATTTTATCTCTTTTATTATTGAGCCTATTCTTAGAGATCAAAATTCCATTATTGATTCTCTTGCCTCTTTAGCCTCTCTCTTTCATCCTCATCATAGCCTTTTCAATCCTAATTTTATTATATAAATAAGATAATCTCCATATTCCACTCAACCATTAGATTTTTTTATCTATCATATTAAGGCTATTACCATTCGACAAAGCCCATGGTATAAAGACATCATTCATTTCTTAGAACACCAAAATTATCCTCCTAACTTAGACTCTTGTAAAAAGACATGCATTTGTAAACAAGATTTCAAATATGTATTTTGACACAACATCCTCTCTTTTCACAATGTTGAAGGTACCTTGATCCATTATGTTATGCAAGATGAGGTCTCTTCTCTTCTTGAACAAGCACATGGGGGAAATTATGGTGGTCACTGTAGAGAACATGCTACATCACACAAATGCCTACATATGGGCTACTTTTGGCCTACTCTTGAAAATTATGCAATTTAATATGCTAAAAACTATACTCCTTATCAACTTCATGATGATCTTATCCATTAACCTCCTACCTAACTTCAAAATATCAAATATCCCTGGCCATTTCCCACATGGGGATTCAATCCCATTGGTAAACCTCTTTACTCCCAATATGGGCATGTCTTTATCATCACTACTACCAAATATTTTACCAAGTGGGTATAATTTATGCCCCTTATAATGTCACTAGTCGTACCATTTCCAAATTTATTATTAACCAAATTATTTACCACTTTCACATTCCCCATACCATAATTTTAGACAGTGGTGGTAACTTCAAAAATAAACATGTTAAACAACTTTGCAACAAATTCAAGATTAGTCACAAATTTTCCATGCCTTATCATCTACAATATAATGGTCAAGCTGAGGCTACTAAAAAAATTCTCAAAAAAATTCTCTAAAAGACAATTTTTGAAACCTGCATGGATTGGTATATTCATCTTTACCCTATACTTTGGGCCTATCAGACTAAGATACACACTGCCACTGGGGTAACACCATTTTATCTAGTCTATGGTTTTGATTTGGCTATTCAATTAGAATTTAAGCTTTCCTCTCTTTGTATATTTCTCCATGGAATTATTCTTGATAAAGAATTTCATGAAGCTCACCTTCGTGCCCTTGATCTAGTTGATGAACATCATCTTTATGCCTTGCAACATAACGACCAATACAAGGCTCACATTGTTAGCCAACATAATAAATGTGTCAAAATTCACACTTTTAATGTTGGTCATCTTGTCCTTAATTAGACTACACCTATGAGAAATAAGGTAAATACACCCAAATATGGTGGGGCCCATATTTAGTTAAAGTTATTCTTGGTCTAAGAACTTACCATATTCAAACCAATGAAGGCCATGTTTTCAAAGAGCCCACCAATGCACAATTCCTCAAAAAGTAATTTGCCTAAACATTTCCTTCTTGTCATGTTTCTACCTCCATCTATCTAGCACATTTTTGTAGGTTACCTAAGCATGGGTCTCTCCCTCTACAATAGTTCCTTCTTTTTCACAAACCTTTATTCCTCCCTTTTGGTCTTTTGATTTCTTTATGTACCATAGTCTTCTTTAGCTTCTTGCATTTTCCCTTATTTTTTTCACCCCTTGGGTTTTTATTTTTATGAGTTTATTTGTAAAACCACAGATAGGACCCAACATTCCTCACAAAACCACCATATTTTATCTATTTTTCTCTTTCACATTTTTCTTTCCAATGTTGTTTTGGCACCGTTTGGTTTTTTATTTTATGATTTTATTTGTAAGACCATGGATAGGACCTGACATCTCTCATTAAAATACCATTCTTTTCCTTATTTTATGAAGTTGTAGTATAAGACTGTGGATAGGACCCAACCCTCATAAAATTACCATCTTTTTTATGTTCTTGATCCTTGTTCTCAACTTTAGATTTTGCTTCTTTTTCTAGATGAAATATGCACAACAATCTATATTAGCATGTTTTATTCCATTTACCTCATTCTTATGATAATTAATCACAATCTACTATCATTGTATCCCTCTTTTCCCTTTGTCACATTTTTTGTGATTTGAATTAATTCAAATTGTTCCATGTGTCACTCCTCTTGATTTCCCCTTTATTTCATCTCCACATTAGATAGAACAAGGTCAAAGTCAAGATAACACTTTTATTTTACCTCAATTTATGAGATTCTTAGACCCTATACTCTTTGAAGTTCCTCTCTCTTAGCAACCTTATCCCAAGTATTCAAATGAAATTCATGTTTAGTACCCATGTTTATTTTTCTAAATCTGTATGGATGAGGAATATTGAAAAATCCATCAAAAAATTTAAAATCCAAATCATTTGAAACAAAAGGTAATGATATCTAAAAGGCAACATACAAATCTCAAAAGCTAAATTTGCACCAAAAGTTGTGATTCTAAGTACATCTCCTATCTCTAATCAAAGCTAAAACTCCACAGTTGGCCTCACCTAGAGTCAATCTCCTTTGGGGTGTGGTAGGCTAGTAGATTGGAATAGGGTAATTTTAAAAAGTCTATGGTGCTATCTACTTTCTCATGCAAGTACTCAATATTCACAGTAGACTGATAGCTCTATAAGGAGTCCTAAAGAATGGGGAACACATCATGGGGAGGTAGGTCTATTTTAATTTTTATCCATATAGCCTTCATGGGATGATCTATTTACTCCATTTGTTGACCTAAGACTTGTATGACTAAGAGAATTTATTCATAGTCCTCAAGGTTTAAAGTCTTCTTTTTTGACAAACCTAATTTGAGTGTCTTGAATTCGATAAAGCATTCCTCTACCCTAGTTTTTCCTTCATTCTCCCCTTGATAGACAAATTGTGATTCTAAATATATTTTCCATTCTTCTTTAATTCCTTCTTCTTCACCTCTTAAAAACGTGCTAGCACTACTTTATTTTAGTTTTATCTATCTTTAGAGTGAAATAACATTTTTGAGTTACTTTGGATTCTTATTTATTTCACCATCAATTTACATTTTATAGACTTACTTTACTTTCCTTTTATCATTTATCATGGTTTTGTTGTCTTGCTATTATGGACACCTGAGTTCATACCCTTTTTCTAATATTGAGTGAGGTTGGCTTGTCACTTCTCACTCGACAATGTTGTTTTCCTTTTTTCCCCATTTTTGAGTGAGATGTGGATTGTTACTACTCACTCATCAATGTTATTTTACCATTTTGTTTAGTATTTTACCCATTTCTTTGTTTTTTTTACCATTGTGTTTGACATGTGTCCTTAGTTTGACTTTGGTTTGTTAGGTTGTGGAGCTAAAAGCTTCAACCTTTGCAAACTGAGGAACAGATGGTTGCTGAGTTCTACAGGAACTGGCGTCGGCAGCAGGACCGACGACGGGAGAGACCAATGCAGAAGGCCACCGGCGACGGCAGTAAGTCGGCCGACATCGGCAGAACCAGACAAGCAGGGACCGACGTCGGTCGCCTGTGTGTTCCAAAGCTGCTCGTTTCATGGACAGTTAGTTAAGTGAACGAAGAGTTTGCATGTTGAGACCAGTTAGAGTCTTGGGCTGCGAGGACAATTGTCTAAATTAAGAGTCTAAGTTATTGTTTGAGTTAGGGATCTATTTATAGACCCATTGGCATGTATTGTAAAGGCATGAGATAGAAAGGAAGAGTTCCTTCTAGTTGTAAGATCTGTGAGTTGCAGGTTGTTGCAAGCTCATTGGGGATCTACATGTAAGTTTGGTCTTTGAATTGCAGGTTACAGGTTCATGAGAGATCAGCTTGAAGTGCTATAGAGTGCTTGATGTACCGGTAGGGTTATTACTAACTGGTTGGTGAGGTGAACACCAATTCTGTGTGTGAGTTGGTTGTTGGGACCGTTTTTGTGTAGGAGAGTGTGTGTGAGAAGAATTACTGAACACTTGAGGTGTGGCAAATCTCTGTAAGGTGAAAGAGTGTGGCAGCTCTTTGTTGTATTCTTTTCTGTTAGTGTTAATACAAGATAGTGTATTGTCTCTCATATTCTGTGCTATTGGTGAATTCTAGTTACTTGTGTTTCTGGTTATTTCCGCATATTCAATTGCTTATATTTGGTAATCATACTATGCTCTTTCTGAGGAGCAAGATCCTAGGAGGTGGAATTAGAACAGGTGTGTTTGTTCTTGGATTTATCTTCCATCCTCCCCTCCCAACAAGTGGTATCAGAGCATGTTTGTTGTTCTAGATTCCTGACATGGTTAGTTTGCCTTTCTTACTTAATGATAGCTTGTTTGAGGTTTTCTATCTTTAGAAGCCTTGGCTTTTTGATTACCCAATTTACTTTTATTTTTGACTTGGTCATTTGGTCTAACATAACACCTGTCACCCTAGCTTAAAAAATTTCCTAAGTACATCCCATCCTCATAACACCAACTATATTGGATTTTCTTGTATTTCTTTATTTTTTTCTCTTTATTTTTGAATTATTGGGTTTTTCAAAAGCACTCTCTGTACCCTACACAATCATAACTAATAACATAGAAGAAAACCATCCAATGATAAAGGTAAGTTAAGGTACACATTGCATTTACTTTTTAGTTATTTACTTTTTATATTAGGTTCCATTTTAGTCATTTAATTTTAGTTATTTTATGCTTTAAAATACTACAATTTTTTTTAGCATCGGTATTGTGTGTTACTATGTTCTTTCTCAAAGAACCATCCCCTATTGCACCTTAGTGAAACATGATGCGATTCAAAGTGGGGCATATGAAAACACATAATATTTTCAAGTTTTTATCAAATATTGACACTTTACATCTTATAAGAACACATCAAGTCTTAATCTCTCTTAGTGCATGTCTTAAGGGGTGTACTAAAAAAGGGGT
Source organism: Torreya grandis (assembly GCA_037957365.1). Lineage (NCBI taxonomy): Eukaryota > Viridiplantae > Streptophyta > Pinopsida > Cupressales > Taxaceae > Torreya > Torreya grandis. The sequence goes on from JARHVA010008067.1 coordinate 320,185, forward strand.
GGGTAGACCTTTGGTGCTTCATAAGATTATTGTCACTTATTTACACATTATTACCAATCCAACCAACTCTTAAAATCATTCCCTAAGATATTTATCCTCCCTTAGATACTCTTCTAGTCTTTTCCTCTTTGCATCCCTCTTTTTCTTATCTTGAACCCCTTTTAGATATGCAACTATACTAGGTTGATTGGGTCAACCTAGTATAGTTTAGGGGCATTTTTCACTTTCTTAGCTTGTTAGCCTTTTGGCTGACCTATCTCAAACATAGTGAATTATCCCTGAAACACATTGGGTCGATTGGGTTGACCCTATACCACTAAAATTTTTAGAAGGATTTAGGGTAATATCCACCTATATATAGAAGATCATTTCAATCATTATTCATATGTGCAATCAAGAGTTATTATTCACTCATGCTTCTTCACGATATGCTCTTCCACCATTATACTTGAGGATACTTAACTTAGATTTCTTATTTAGAGAATCTAGTCTTGTGGATAAGTCTTGGATGCTTTGACATTTCTTAGTGATCCTTAAAAACCACAGTAACCTCTTGTAAAGCCCCTTTGGCCAAGGGAGAGATTGAGTCTCAACAAGTTCACATTCAAGTAAGTATATTCTATATTTGTTATCCTCTCTTTTAGTAGATATAAGTAGCATAAGTGTTGGCTCAAATAATACTATCTTTCATATTTTATGTATTAGGGTACTACTCATACTTACTTTAATTGAAGTTCCCTATACATGCTTTTTTAATTGTTTCTAACCCCCCACTTTGTGCCACAAGATTTGTTGTGCACTATATTAGATTTACTCTCTTGTTATTAGAATAAGTTAAATGCTTTAATCCTTAAGACTCCATCAGGGTTGTTGTATGATTATGTTAGACTATAATCTTTGGAACCCTTCATAACATGTTATGTTGTGACAAGTGATCCTCTAATTGGGTCCATTGGATCCCCATATTGGTCATGATCCCACTTAACAAGTGTATCACTAATTAGAAGTGTAGGTATGCTCTATCTTCTCTGAGTTAAGATTGATTTATAGACATGATGTATTTTTGATTGCATACATAATTGGATTCTATATATAAAATGGTTCAAAAGTGAAGTAATTAATTCTTGATCATGTAGAGGAAGATAGGAAATATGAATTGTTTGAATAATAATCAAAAGTTTGTATTTCAAAGATATAATAGGCCTTTCAACAAGATTTCAAATAATGTATAACAATAGCAAGCCAATAAGTTACCATAGATCAACATAGTGGAGATAACTCTAACTGATTGGTGTAGAGTTCATAACACATCACAACACAGTGAGTTTTATTATGTTGAGTTCTATGTAGAATTTGAAATTTTATAGAGGGATATGGTGAGGTAAGATTTAATGACTAATCCACCAGAGTTCCCCCCATGATACTAGTTCCTTAAGCATAGCCATGGTTTTTGCAACTCATGAATTTTCCTTACCAAGAAAAAATGGAAATGTGCTCAAAGATAAATCACATAAGATACACATTTTCTAGAATTTTTAGAGAAAAAATTATAATTTGAGGAACCAACAACCCTTCTCTATGTCAACTCCCCCAAATAGTATGACCGTTCCCCTAAACTTAAAGGCTAATAACAATCCACCTCTCCCAAAAGGGAATGACTGGCCACTAAACATGGAAAAATAGAGAAAAGGAGGATATAATATCATTGAGGACATGAATAAGATAAAGGAAAACATCAATTTCCATGAATCAACTTAGATTACAGAATAGAAGGTTCTCTTATAGAGGTCCATTATGGGGAATTCTAATATGGATAAGCCAAAAACCACTCACACCAATGTTATATAAAAGATTAAGATAGAAATTCCTCCTTTCTTATTAACTATCAAATAATTTAGTAAGAATATAATTATTATTTAGTTGATTTTGGAGCTTTAACCACTATAATTCCAATGTTTATTTATCAATATTTAGGATTAAATCCAAGCCCATCCAAGAGGATGATTTTGTAGTTAGAAAAAATAGTGGTGCATATGGTCAAAGAGGTGACAATGTACAATTCAAGTTACATCTGATTTACATGTGAAGATGACTATAGACATACTTGTGGTACATATCCCATAAGTATATGGACTAATACTAAGTAGAGATTGGTCAAAGATTCTAAATGGGTATGTAGCAATAGACTTATCTCACATTTGGATGCCTTAGAGAGTTATTCCAATTCAAATTCAAATTTTATGAGAGTTGATAATGAATTATCCCATCATGTAATATAATTTTAATAATGAATAAGTTATAAATCTCCTAATATTGGGATTTATACCTTTACCATGAAGAATGAGGTGCAAAGGCTAGAAATTCATGGACCTTCCCAATTGTGGACTCTCCATTTTGATGGTGCAAAATTTAATAAGGTATCAAGAGTTACTATTAAATTTATTGACCCACTATTAAGAAGTACCTAACAACTTATAAGTTTCAATTTTTATGCAATAACAATAGATCATAGTATAAAGCATTGATTCTAGAATTGCAATTCACTCTAAAAAATAATGTTAGGGATTTACTAATATATAAAGATTCAGAGTTGGTGATTAATTGGGTTAGAAATAAATACCAGTGTAAATTTTCATATATTAAGAGATACAAATATTGGGCCTAGGATTTGATTAAGGAATTTGAGGAATTTAACATAGTAGATGTTCCTAGAGGTTAGAATCAAGATGTTGACTCACTAGCTACTTTAACTACCAACTTAGCACCATTATAGAAGTCTAAAGTATAGATTTTCTCTATTTAACTTGTATCTTTCCCATTAGTTTTTAAAAATATATAAAATTTATCGGTGTTTGATAATGATAAATAGATTATCCAATTCTTGACCAATTCAGGGCAATTTGAATCTCAAATCATTGATGATAAATAAATTAGTTATTTATGCCAGGGGGAATTGGGATAAGGAGTTATTCATCTCAAATAAAATCTTCCTTTATGGATGGTTTGTTTAGAAAAAGAATTTTATAAAGATCCCCAATCTTAGTAGTTGACATATCCCAACATCAATGAACTTGAATTTAATAAGGAAAACTTGGGGGATGAGAGGGATCCATGCTATGTCAACATTGGTCTCAATTGCACCCTAGAATAAATACAAAGGGTGAAATATTTGACCATCTAGTATAAATATGTAATTGCATGGACCTATGAAGACCTAAAGATTTTCAATCCTAGGGTCATTACTCATACAATCCTTGCTAAGCTAAACCATAAGCCAGTCTGACAAAGACATAGAAATTGTTAATCCCATCTTAGAACCACTCATTCAAAATGAGGTAAATAATTTTTTTAATGTTAGGATAGTGTTTATTATCAAATACTCAACTTGGGTTGCAAACTTGGTTCTAGTTAGAAAAATAGTGGGGAAATCAATTTGTGTGTTGACTTTGGGAACTTGAATAAGGATTATGAGAGAGATAACTACCCTCTACCTTCTTTGGATGAGGTCATTTTTATATTAATTGGTTCTATAATGATGTCCTTCTTGGACAATTTTTTAGGATATAACTAGGTGCTAGTAGATTCTAAAAAAAGATGAAGACTACATTTACCATGAAATGGGGTACTTATGCATACACGATGACATCTTTTAGCCTAATTAATTTAGGGGATACCTTTTAGTGAGCCATGGACCATGTGTTTCAAGGGTTGATAGATAAATACATAATATTTACATGGATGACCTCACTATTTTATCAAAGAATATAATTGATCATGTAGGCCATCTATATTCAATCTTTGAAAGATGCATAAAGTTTGGTATCTTACTAAACCCACAAAGAGGATATTTAGTGTTAATGAAGACAAGTTGTTAGGGAACATCATCACCAAGGATGGGATCATCATTGACCTGAACTAAATTCAAGGGATTTCCAAAATATCTTTCCCAAATAACAAGAAAGATCTCAAGTCTTTCTTAGGAAAGATAAATTTTGCAAGGAAGTTTATCTTAGGTTTTACAAAAATTGTTAAACCTATGAATGTAATGCTCAAGTAAAATGCCAAATTAGATTGGACACTAAGGCCCAAAAGTATTTTCAACACATCAAGGATGTCATATCCCAAGCTCTAGTGTTAATAAACTTATACTTCAATAAGGACTATTTATTATATTCATTCACTTCAGAACACACAATTATTGTGGTACTTACCTAGAAGAAGGATGAAAGTGAGCATCCTATTACATTCATGAGCACAAATTTGAAGGAAGCAGAGCTCAAGTATTCCATGATAGATAATTAGATTTTTTTCTCTACTCAAATCGGTAATGAAATTTAGGCATTACATCTTGAGAAATAATACTATTGCTATTATGATAGACCCTACTAAAAACAAAATGAATTGGGAGAGAACATAGGCAAATGTATGGAAAAATTGTAAGAGTTTGACATGTAAATCAAGTCTACCAAAATTTTCAAAGGAAAAGACATCATTTATATTATGACTAAGCCTATGTTGTACATCACCATTGAGGATGTCTATCAAACCCAAGTATCTAGAGGATATAGGTATGTTGATATCATTCAATATTTAATCATAGGTACTTGTCCGCTAGAACTCAATAGAGAACACAAGAGAGCGGTACTCAAAGTTTCTCACTACATGATTAGAAAATGAATAATATACAAAATAAACTATGAAGGCATCTACCTATGATGCATATCATGATAATAATCTCAAAAAATTATAGACAACCTACACCAAAAGATAGGAAATGGTCATTCATCTAGAAACACCACATCACATAAGATTCTCTAAATGGGATACTATTGGATAATAATATTTAAGGATGCACATGTCCATGAAATAACATGACATGAATGCTAGGTCCTAGTAAAAAAAAGTACACACAATAATTCCAATACAACATGTCATTGAAATAAGGTCATTTGCTCAGTGGGGCTTGGATTTTATCTATGACATCAACTTAAATTCTTTAGCTAGACATAAATTTTGCTCATAGCCATACATTACTACACTAGGTGGAATGAAGAATTGGCTAAAAAACATTTAAAAGCATTGGATGTAATTAGTTTTCTTGAGGAAAACATCACAACTAGGTTTGATACCCCCATTTATTTACTTTGTGACAATGGACCAACATTCCAATAAGTTGAGTTCATTGAATGGGTCCATGACAATAAAATAAAAATCAAGTCATCTTCCAATAATTATTCACAAGGAAATAGATTGGATGAATCAACAAATAAGAACTTGATTGACTGTAATAAAATTACTTAGATGTTTTGCAATAATAAAATTATATATTGTATAATTAAGATCAAAATAAATAAATCCACAACAAAAATTGATGAAAGAGTAGAAATCTTGAATATTATTATTGAGACATCTCAAGGGGGAAACTTCCATAACCATGAAATAAGATCAAAAATCAAAATATGATAATAAAAGACTAACCACTACCTTCTATATATACTAAACTTATCCAAGGTTATTCTATAGGTCGACTATACTAAGAACATAGAAAAATAAAACAAGATAATATGAAGGTGTGTAAGCCACAAGTTGACCACACATATCTCTAGATAGACTATAGGTTAAGAGCGTAGCATGCCCCTCCACTTCAAAAATGTTTAATCAAACCATAATGTTGTTTTAGGAATGTTTCATCTTCCCATGTTACATCTTTAGAATGTAGGTTTTTCCCATTTAATCAAATACTAATTAATTGCTTTATTTTGTAGTTGTTTGGTACACATGTGAAGGATCCCTTAAGGCTCTAGAATGACCCAACCTTCTTCATCTAATTTAGGTAACTTGTTATGAGTCAAATTTCTATGTCTAATGACATTATATAAGAAAGATGCATGTAATACCAAATGTATGTGAGTGTATGGAGGTAATTCCATCTTGTAATCCATAATACCAATTTTATACAAGATCTCATAAGGTCCATAATACTTAGGCAACAACTTTTTTTCCTTATGTATTAATTTATAGATATCTAATTATAAGGATATAAATTGACAAAGACCCAATCACCTATGACAAAATGCCTCTCACTATGGTTTTGATATTGTTGCTTCATTATATTTTGTACCATTTCTAAATTCTCTCACAAACTGACTAGCACACCCTATTGATGGTGAATGTTTTCCTTAATATACCCAACCTTAGGATGAAATATTAATATGAAGTGATGGATGGGGGTTATACTTGTATACACATAATATTTTCAAACTTTTATTAATTACTAACACTTTGTATCTTACAGGAACCTATCAAGTCCCAATATCTCTAAGCGTATGCCTTAAGGGGTACACCAAGAAAGGGGTGGGTAGACCATTGGTTCTTCATAATATTGTTGTTCCTTTTTCCACTTACCATATACACACTTGTCTCCTAAAACCATTTACCCTAAGATTGTTCTTCTCAATCCTACCTCCTCTAGTCTTTTCCTCTTTCCATTCTTTCTTTTCTTAATTTAGCATCTTTTTGAATGTTGATTATACTAGGTCAATTGGGTTGACCCCATATAATTTCGGGGCATTCTTTAATTTCTTGGTTTGTTAGCCTTTTGATCAACCTAGCACAAACCTAGTAAATTATCCCCAAAAACACACTAAGTCGACTAGGTTGACCCTGTACAACTGACATTATCAAGAGGATTTAGGGTAAGATCTACCTATATATACAAGGTAATTTCACACCATTTTATAAGAGAAGAATTATTAGTGAAGAAGTATGAGTGAACATCTACTTATTAAAATTCTACTTGAGGAATAAAGTTTAGGGTTCCATATTTTATTTGGAGATATAGATCTTATCTTGTGGAGAAGTCTTTTGGATGATTAGATAAGTTATGTAGCCTAGATTTTATTTATATTGGTTATCCTTACATACCAAAAAAAATGCTTACAAATCACCTTGGACAAGGGAGAGATTGAGGCTCAATGGGTTCATCTTAAAAGGTAAGTATTCCTAAATTTATTTCTCCTTTTTAAGAGTAGATAGATAATGCATTTGTATTTTTCTCTCCATGTATTTAGGATTCGATATACATTGATGTGATTATATGTCTTCTAATGCATGCTTAGTTTAGTTTTTTTTTTATTAGTTCTAACCCCTGCTTTGTGCCTCAAGCTTTGGTGAGCACTAGATTAGATTTTGTTTTCTTGTTATTAGAATAGAGTAAATGTTTTAAACCTTAGGACTTCATTAGGGTTGTATGGTTATGCTAGACTGTAGGCTTTATAACCCTTCCTATCATGATATGTTGTGACAATTGATCCCCTAATTAGGTCTAGCAGATCTCCATATTGGTCATGTTCCCACTTAACAGGTTTATCCCAATCATAAGTGTAAGTATGATTTATCTTATTTGATATAAGATTAATTCATAGGCATGACGGATTTCTGATTACATACATTCTAGTGGACCCAATGTGAAATAACCCTTAAAATATTTGTTCACTTTTAATTCATTTATTTCATTCTTTTATCATATATTTTTGACATTCTAGATCAATTTTGTAGACCCAACTATTTTTCTCTATACATAGGTTTTTAGGAACAAACAACTAGATCGATCTAGTTGACCTACTATAGGTTTCCAACCTTTCAAACATCTAGATTAAACTAATAGGCTGACCCAATTGATCCCTTAAATTTTCAACACTTTTTAGTAGGTTCTTGTATAGCTTGATTGATATTGTCATCCTAGTTTATAGGTTTTACAAGTATACTTCCAAGTTCTAGACCAAAAATCTTCTTCATTACATCTCTGATCCACCAAGGTTCCTTTTGCTTCTCTATTTCTCTATTTTTTGTCTTTCCTTTCATAGTTATTAGTGTTTAAAACTTCCCTTACATAGTCAACTAGATCAACACTATCAACCTAGTTCTATGTTCTATGTGTTGTTTGAAATAATTGGATCAACACTACTGACCCAGTTCATTTTTAGACCTTACTTCTATAGTATAGTTTTGACCTTGTCAACCCTATTCTATATTTTGTGTATATAGTGTCAACATTATACCTTGTTTTAAATTTGGAGTTAACCTCACATCTATTAGTAATTAGCTCACACCTTTCTTTTCTTATTGTTTGCATGCTTAGAATAGTTCACATAGTTTAATTAGGATATTTTCAATTAATTACTTAGTTTCACTATTTCTATTTTATAAACACATGGTCAAATCATAGAACATAAAAAATAACTTTAAAATTTGTTTACCCTAGGCCAACCTACTTAGATTTCATCACCAAGGGGGAAGCTGACTTGATGCTCTAGTCAAGTATAAAGCATGGTTAATGGTATATTTTGGCTAAGCACCTGATACCCTTATTACTACAGTGTGTGAAGTGAGGGGGCAGGCCCCAATATCAAGCTTGTATCATTGCCACTATAGTCCCTTTTAGCCCAGACTACCTGAAACCATCCTTAGATTGCGATCTAGTACCTTGCTTATAGCCAACTTTTAGTCACATTTAAAATCACATCTTAATAATCTAATTAACAGTTAGGTTGACCATCTAGCTAGCTTTACTTTTCAAGTTGTTTTCTTGATCTTTACTTAATTATCCAATGTTGGTGCAAGATTTTGTTTTGTGTATTTCAATTATATTAGCCATCATTAATCCAATTAGTTGTATGTTTCCTTTTAGTACTTACTAATTTTCATTACTTGCAAAGTTATCTTGTTTCATTTTGCAATCTATTTTTAGGCTTCTTAAGTTCCCTATTTTTTGTACTAGATTGACCCAGTCAAGCCAGTTCTTTTTCGACCTTCTATACACTATAATAGATTGACCAAGTCAATCTTCTATAGTTTTACAATCCCTATTTCTATATTGGGTCGACCCAGTTGACCTTGTACTATTTTAGTCACCTCTTTTGACCTTTGATTTCTCATCTCTCATATTTCTCCTTCATCATGTAATTTTTTTTTGGTGATGACATGTGTCACAATCAATAGATATGATGAGCTAAACTAGTATTAATAGGGTCTCCCATAGATAGAGTAGGGATCCTCTTTTATATGATAGTAATGTTCATATTTCCACTCACACAATGAACTATGGGGCCCCTCCTAATACATATTTACAACATAATCTTCCTCTTTTCTTAGAAGATCAAGATGAGTTGGAATATACTCCCAAAATGATTTTATTTATTTTAAAATTTCCTTAACATAGAGGAAAGGATCCTTATACCATTTATAACCTCATGATTAGTGGTCAAATTGAAGATCCTCATTCACCTACTCCTACATTCTTAATAGGATTTTGAGGTACCACTTTCTTTTCTTCCTATCTTCTTCCTCCAATTTTGATTCCTTCTTATGCCATGACTTATTTTTCTCTATTCTCTTCTACCTCCATACCTAGTATCTCAACTAACATGGTAGGTTATACATCTATTAGGCCTATTATAAGAGCCACTATCCTAAATCATTCCATTAGTTCATTTTTTGATACCCAAGGTAATCATGCTTCTAGTGCTTTATCCTCTCAACCATTCACTAGTACCTATTTTGATTCACAAGTAAATTTTGCCACTAGTGCCTCAAATTCTCACAATTCTTCTCAAACTCATGTCAACACTAATAGTGATACCCAAGCCACTAATACCAACAAAAATACCAATTCTATTTATTATAATGTCAATCAAATACACCAAATTTTATTTCAAACCCTTAATCAAATGAATAATTTTCAAGTGCATAATACAAATCAAATGATGAGAATGGAAAACCACCTTCTTAACCTTCAATCTCATCTGAAACCAATGGCTTAGGGTACACATAACCAAAATGTTCCCCCTCATCCTCTTAAAGATTCTCATGGAAATCTCATTTTTCAACCTCCTTTAGTCAATAAAACCATTAAACATCTACAAAATGAACCTGTCACTAATCAAATTGCCAGCATTGATATAGGAGGTATAACACCTACAATTTATTATAATGGGTTAACTGATCCTACCCTTCACCTAAAAACATTTGAAAATATTTACAAGGATTAGGTCAAATTAAACACCTTTTCCACTACCAAGATACTATCCAAAACCCTCATGGGTGATGCTTTGGATTGGTAAAATCAACTTAGAGCTCATTCAATTTCTAATTTGGGAGACTTAGTAAATGTTTTAGTGAAAGAATTTCAAACTAGTGATCTTCTTGAAAACACTTTGGTCCATTTCATTAATTGTAAACAACAAGAGAATGAGACTTCATAATACTTTGTTAAAATATGGAAGACTTTGTCAAATAAATGTGAACATAACATAGTGGATGATAATCTTTTTCATCTCTTTACAAATGCCCTCTTTCCTAAATTACAATATTAAGTCTACACTTCCTCCCTGTGTACCTTGGATGAGGCTATTTACTAAGATAAATGTCAATATTTCTTAATGAATCAATTTAAGCCACCCAAATCTTTTGTGGGTCCTCATTTATTAATAAAGAACAAAAAAAATTAATCACCAATGATGGTGTTACTGATTTTTATGACACCATTCACAATGTTCAAGTTGTCATTCCTAACCCTTCTTCAGAACCAACTCCTCAACAATTTACTAATCCTTATTTCTCTTCATCTAACAACATTACCATTCAAAAACCTTTATCCTTGGCTGAATTACTTAAGTGTCTACCTAGGCCTCTTCCATGAGAGCTTGATCCTACTCATCCTATGAAATTTTGGTATGATCCTAACAAGTTTTTTTGGTTTCACACTAGTTGGGGTCATTCTCATGAAACCTATAAACAACTTCACAATTTATCTATGGATTTTATTATTGGACCTAATTTTGATCATGATTGTATTATCCTAAAGCATCAATAAGCCTATGATATTGATTTCAAGGACTACAAATCAAATGACAAAACTCAAGCCTTAAATCAAGTAAATGTTCATTTGGCTATCTACAAAGATCCTTTACCTAATCATCAATCAATTCAAGATACTCAAGATAAGCCCACCACTTTCACCAATAATTTAGAAATTCTTATTGAACCAAATTTTGAAGAAAATGTGGTTAGCATGACTAATATGTGAAGGGTAGTAGCTTTCATTGATTCTTAACCTATCTACACTCCTTCTCATAAGACATATTGTGTTATCCAAGATTCTTATCCAACTCATTTAAATGAGTTATGGAAAGAAGATCTTAAAGCTTTTGATGATCCAATTTATGGTTCTCCTTTGGATAACACATCCCATTTTATTTCTACCACTCTTCCATCATCTTCCAATACTAATGATATTCAAGCTTATTCTAACACTTCTTCTAATTATCCAAATCAACTAGAAATAACAAGTTCATCATATCAACATGATTTACCACCTTGTTCCAAATCTTCTTCTTCTTCTTATCAACAAAATTTTAATTCTCTTCACTTACTCCTCTTAAGGACCTCATTAACCATTATGCACCTTTATATAACAACCTTATTATGGGCTATGATGAGTGGGATCCCATTATGGATATCACTAATATCCCATCCCAAATTCCATTCTTTGAGCTTATGAGGACTTTTCCACATCATAAAAATTGCCTCATCTAGCTCTTATTCAAGATGAATGTCCCTTGTCCTCCCCTTGCAAGATGGGAAGCAAATTTATATAGTTCTAAAGATAGTATTTTGAAACAATGTGAAGATATGTCTATCCACATTGATGAAACCTTAGATACTTCTCTTTCTATAAAATTTCCCATAGCTTCTATGATTATTGACAAGATTTTACTTCATGAAAATGATCCTCCTTTTTTCATTAGCAACCAAATAAGTGATATCCAAGTTAAGCATGCCTTAATTGATGAGAGTTATAACACATATGTTGATTCTCTTAATTTTAGTAAGACCTTTGGGTATTTTGAATACAATCTCAAGTCTACAGGTAGCACATGCTAAGGATACGATAGAAGGCAAATGCCTCTTTTAGGTTGTGTGTGGATTCTCATTACCATCCGACCTATCATAGTTCATGTGAAGGTGATGATATTTAACTTACCCTTTTTATATAACATCTTGGTTGGTAGGCCTTGGACTCACTGCATGAGAGTTATTAATTTTTACACCTACTAATGCATTAAATTCCCTCATAATGGAGCCATTTACAAGATTTAAGGTGACACTAACCCTTATAATTTTGAATAATTCTAAGATCATGGTGTCTTCAATATTCATACTCTTGATATTTTTCCAAGCACTCCATTTTGTGAGTCTCAACATCTTAAATTTCCTATCAATTCAACCCAAGGTTATAGTGGGCATCCTAAGATCATTGGTAACATTTCTCCTAACCTTTTAGATTTTGATGATGATGACCCTGATGAGAATAAATTATAGATTAAAACATCTAATCTCTTAGCTCATCTTATCTCATAGCTTCCTACTTCCTTGTAACCTTGTTCTCATAAGACTCCTTGTGAGGACATTGTCATAGTTTTGACCAAGACTAGGCATTCTATTCACCATGCCTCATCAGATGACAAGGTTATCCTTACTTATGTTATTGATATTCACATCCTAGATTATGATGATGGTTATTCCTTAGATGATCCATTATTAAGTAGTCTTATACAAGCTTATGATGTTGATATTATCCATTATCATTCTTATTTACTTGAGTGTTTTCATGCATCTCATCATTTTCCCTCACTTATAGTTCTTTATTTTTGCATTTTCCCCCTTTATCATAGGGTAAATATGGCACAAACACCTCTAGTTTTTGAGGAGCCACATAAGACTATGCTCATGGATCATTCTATAATCGTGCCTTACAAATTTTATAGGTTCCTTAACTCCCATCATTAGTTTACCCCTAAGGTTAGCGCAACCCTCCTTAGACTTTTTATAGATCCTACTCCTCCCTCAATAGAGCCTACTATAGTTGAGCCTCTTCTCACTCCTACTATATTTGATCTTATTTTTGCTCTTACTATTGCTGAACCTACTCTTGTTTTTTTATAATATCACTCCTTTCATTGAGCCTAGTTCCATTCCTTCCTCATCATTACCTCCCCTTGGTGATGGTTTGCTTCCCTTACCTAAGATGGATCCTATGCCTACCAAATGAGCCAATCAATATTCTCTAGCTTCTTTTACTTTTGTTTTACCTCCTTCTATGTGTGCTTCTTCTAAAACCACTCACGGACATATTTTTTTCTTCTATGGGATAAATAACCATTCTTTCACCCATTTTCATAAGTTACAACAATATCTTGATACATTTCATCCTTCTTCCTCATCATTAGATAAAGCCATACCTCCCCTAAAGGTACTTCTTGAGTATATGCCTAATTATGGTAAGGTATATTTTTTATGGCATCTATGTAGAACCCATCACACTGATCATTGTCACATCCTATAAAATCATCTCAAATATCATCTTATAACCATTCTTGAACCTTATTTTGTTCTTGCCATAGGTCATTCCTATAAGAAGGCTTCTCCTTCTTCTCCCATATTTCTACCTCCCATGGTTCCATTGCCTCTTGAGGTCCCTTTTATTCCTCCACCTATGATACCTTCACCTATGAACCTTCCCTCACTTGTGGATCCTTCCCCACCCATGATTCCTTCACTTGTGGATCCTTTTCCACCTGTGATTCCTTCTCCTCCCATAGATCTTGTTCCCACTCATTCTTCTGACTAGACTTTGCCTAACTTTCCTCCTTAGCATGATCCATTGAGAATTCCTAATCTTTTCATTAAGGAGATAAAAAAAAAAAGTGTTTTCCTAGTATTCATTGAATATTGATGAAATGTTAGCAACAATTTGATTATAACTTCATAAATATTTATCTGATGCACTGGATAATGTGTGTAGATAGATTTAATAGTATTTATGAGCACATGCATGGTGATTTCACATTTATATTTGGATTGGATGTGTTCTCCAATCTTAATTTTATCTATTATATCATTTACCACTATGTCAAATTTCTACTTCTTTTATAGCATGATCTTACTTGTTGTAATATATCTTATCTTATCATTAATTTTCATATATGATCATCTTTTCTTTATCATTACTTTCTTTTTCCCTTTTTCCACATATTTTTTCTCAAAAATCTCTCTTTCTTATATATTTATTTTGTTTTGCTTTCTTATCCTTATTTTTCACATATAATTTGTCATGGTGATTTGGTTACATAAACTGTGTGCCCCTTAGTTTTTATCTCCCTTTACCATGCGATTAGTTATCATCCAATCTATCTCATTAATATCTCCTCTTACTAATCCATTTTGGATCTCCTTCTTCCCTTCTTCCTTTTTCTGTAAACTAAGTATATACATGGTTGAGAATTGAGATCACATGCTAGTTCATTGTCAAGCCTAAGTATCCTCATCAATCATTGTCTTTGGTTACTTAGCTTCTTTTAGACTTAGGCTAAATCTCATTCATGTGTATCACTATCCCTCTCATGATTGCTCATTCCAAATTGATATGGAGGAGGAATCCTAAAAATACTTCAAAATAAAGTTAAAATCCAAATCATTTAAGCAAAAGGCAATGATATCAAAAGGCAAAAATATTCTTAAAAGTATAATCACACTAAAAGATGTGATTGAAAGCAAATATCCTTCTTCTAGTCAAATATAAAACTCCACAATCAGATTCACATAGATCCAAATTCCTTTGGGGTGTGGTAGAATAGTATATTGGAAGAGGAGAATAAAAAAAATCTTTTAGTGCTACCTACTTTCTCATGCAAGTACCCAATCTTTGTAGTAGACCAACAACTCTGTAAGGGATCCTAAAGAGTGGGGAACATGTTATGGGAAGGTAGGTCCATTTTATGTTTCCTTGTAACAATATACCTTCATCAGCTGATCTTAGTAGCATTCCTATTTTCTTATAAATCTTTATGTCTATAACAAGCAAGTTTCCTTTGTACATATATGATCACTAGTCACTTAGTGTCTTCTCATGTCCTTACTATGTCTCTTGACTCCTAATGTCTTCTCATAAGACACTCCCTTTTTCACTCCTTATATCCCTTACATTTCCTCTTGAGATTTTCTATTTGTGAGTTGCATTATAAGACCACGGATAGGACCTGATCATCCTCACAAATTACCATCTTTTCCTTCCTATTACCCACATCCTTTTATTACCTAATTTTATTATTTATTCCACCCTAGTGGTGTTATATTTATCAATTTATAGTGCAATACCATGCATAGGACCTAGCCCTCACAAAATTTTCTAATACCCAAGTCACCATCCAAATTATAAGTGTCAAATTTGAGATAAGATTTGATCGATTATGAAGTTACACATCATTTTAAATACTTCACATCTTGATATTTAATATGTTTTATTCTTAATTAATTTTTATTTTTCCTTTTTATATTCTTATTTTTTGAGTGCATTTAAGATTTCAACCATTTCTTGAATTTTTCATACTTCCCAGCTTAAATTAGTATGACCAATTTAAGACCATTTTTTTGCAATTTTTTTTCCTTCATACTTTCCAACATGATTTAGTATGAATAACTAAATTTATTTTAAAACCATTTACACCCTTTTACATACCTTCTATTTTATTACATTGTTTTCATGCATCCCAATGTGATATTTATTATGATTTGACTTGTTTTAATTTGGTGCAAAAATATTTCACATTGGTTTAAAAACAAAATCCTTTATTTTACCATCTTGTTTTTCCATTTCTTGGTTCTTTATACTTAGTCATTTTTTGTTATTACACATTTCCCATCTTGATACAGTGTGTAATGAATTTTTTTGGTTGATTATATTTTTTCAAGTCTTTTTGCCTATTTCTTTTTAACCATGCATGTGTTTATCATAATGATAGAAAATAAACCACATATTATATATTTACTATAGCATATACAACAAAGCTAAATACATGTGCTAAAAATAACTATATCCTAAGCATCTATAGCCACAACCATAATAAACAACTAGAATAACCCATAATGACAACATACACATCTAACAATAATATGCCAAAATGATTCATATATATCTCATGAGTTTTTTACAACCATATACAATGCTACAACTCTATGGATAGGCTCCATCCTATTTATCTCATGGCCTAGCCATGTTGTCTACCAAGGATTTAGTCTAACTCCTCTAAATAATATGTTGTAAGGAGGTTATCCAAGATCTCAACCCCTCTACCTATCCTTGTAAGTGTGCTTCTTACATCTATGACTCTATCAATTAGGTCTAAATATTTGTCATCTATGATACTCTAGCTAGATATGTAGCTCTCTCATCTACTAGGTCTTACCATTCCTGTAGATCCATAACACCCATTGTTGCCAGTGGTTACATCCTCTCCCTCTGCACTTGTATCTACCTCACTAACTCTCCAACTAATCTAAACTAGCTTGCCTAAGATGGGGTAGATGGTACACTCAAATCCTCCAGTGTCATGGGGTCATATGGCTATAGAGTCTCATCTAGGATGTCATGGAGTGATCCCATCACTAGGGACCCCCATCTCTCCTCCTCATCATCACTTACACCTACAAAATTACATAAGATGGATATTAGATCACTATTATATCTCATAGTATCTATCTATATATACTTCTAAATGAAAAACTTAAGAAATAAATTAATCATATTTTTACCTATCTATGTCTTAGCTACTATGGTCTTTCCATCTGCATGATCACCTAGCATAGTCTCCCCATCTATGCATCCTCCTAGCACCTCCTCTATAGGTTACCTCCTCAACTCAAAACTAGTTTTTATGGTTCATGTCAATCATAGCCTATGTTTAAGTGGTCTCTCTATCATCTCCTTTGACTCACTTATGGTGTCATCCAAGATGGTAATAATCTCCACTCTCTCCTCTGCCTCCTACTTCCATCAATGTCATTTCCTTAGTGGTCATTAATCATCTTGATGTGGATTTGGTAGTGGTACATCTAGTATCTCTACCTTTGCATCCCTATCCTCCTACTCAGCTCCTCATCATGTTCAACCAATCTATGGTCACTCTTGGCATGGCCTCAATATCAACCTCACTACTAGTGGTTTAGGTCCTCTCCTCCCTTGTATCTCCCTCACATGATGAGCCCAATGTTTGGGCATCAATATCGATGTCAAAAGATGAGGTAGGCCTATCTATCCTAACAACTATACCACTACATGTGGCTCTCTCTACCAAAATTAGTGTCTAATCACCTTTATCCTCTCTATCACTAGTGCAACTATGTCCTAGCTCACTAATGTAGTTGTTATATGCTCATATGGATACCACACAATGTCTACACATCTCACTGACTATAGAACTAGCATGTGGGGCATGACCCATATTACTTGGTCCTCCCTCTATTTCCTCACTTGAGGTAACCTATCATCAACCATATGGGGCAACCTAACTAATTGGTACATAGGAAACCTCTCATAGATCCAAGATATCAATAATATGATTAAACCCATGATCCTATACCCTTTGACTAACATCTCATACATATCATGTACAAGCTAGACCCATATGACCAAGATTAGGTCATATAGAACTCATTCCTCCAATATTATCCTACTCAAGGCTACCATGAATAGTGATACCTTGCCATCTGACTTCTAAGATAGTACCCATTGTGTTATAAGGCCTATCACAACTTTTTAGATATCTAGAATTTATGATGTATAGACATCAAACATATTCACCCTCCTACCTGGTAGTATCACCTCTGAGCCTATAGCCCACATTTCTAAGGCTCTCCTCTCCTCTAGACTATTTAATATCCCTACGGTCACCAATGATCCTACCATAGGCAGCCCTAAGAAGGCATGGCCATCCTCTAGTGTGATATCCACCTTTACTATATCCCCATCCACCTCTCATCTAAATTTTTTAGTTAGTCATTCCCAACAACTAAGGAACATGACTAACATGTCAAAACTGAGGGGGATTCGACACATATCTGTTATCCTGCCTAGACCTATGAATCTTAGTCTAGCCTTATCTCCATCTGATAGCCTATCTATAAAATCTAGTAACTATGTTGTATCTACAATTCACCAAAATCTCTATCCACCTTACACCTAATAAATAACAAAGGATGTATCAGTTCCTTCATGTCATGTATAGTCAAAATACATTCTTTTTACATTTTTACATTTAAAACAAGCCTACATTACCTTATTTTATTCATTTTCTTCCCTTCTCAATCCTTTTTGACCTTACTTGGTCATTTAATCCCATTCTATCCCTCTTTTGGCCTTTTGCACATTTTTTTTATCTCATTCTAGCTCTTTGATGAAACTAGTTTGACTAAAATTTTCCTATCTTTTTGCCTAGTTGAAACAAAAATCTAAGTCAACCCCCTTATCTTTCCTTCTCTAGTGTTGAGTTTCCATTATGGACCTTTTAAACCACTTGGTAACTCTAAAATAAGCTTTCAACCTATAGAATGTCTAGGGTTGATGCATACCTATTGGGTCAACACTGTGGATTCTACTTATTCTCTAGCCTACTAGGTCAACTAGGTTGACCCAGTGCTTTTTGCCAATTGACCCCTTGCATTTTCTTGAAAAAGTGCAATTTTCTTATTTTTTGCCTAAATGCTTCAAACCCATTTCCCATATTCCTATTTTTTACCCCTAAAATCTTATTTTGACTCATTATGATATCTATAAATACTTAAAATCACAAATTAATGAAATTATACTTAATTCAACACAAATTTCAAAAACTAATTTGAGATTCTTAGTTGCATACTTGTAGTATACTCATTATGATATCCTTGCCTAGGATGTCATCTCCTCATAATCCTAGCTTTTTCTTTCTCTAGATATCTCTTTCTCCTCTCTCATAAGTCAAAATAACAAATGACTTCTCTTTTACCTTAATTAAAAACACTTTTTAGCAACTCAAATCTTTTAATTATTGTCTTGTAGATTCCTTATTTTGATTATATCTTTGTTTCTACTCATCCATTTTACAAACCATAAAATACGTTATATTTGTGATGAATTAGAGATTATTTTACAATATCATATGCTTATCTTCACAAAAAATTTATTTTTGGCTATTTTTTGCACTAATTTATACAGGTTCATCTAGTGTTCTCTACATTAGACACCTTCTCTTATAGTCTCCTTATTTATCTGTGACACTAAGGTAAGTTAAAGGTATGTATTTTTTAATTTATTCCTTTAATTTATCTCATTTAATACTTACTACACTTTACTTAACATCAAAATTATGTGTTATCATTTTCTTTTCTTGAAGCACCATCTCATGTTACATTTACGTGACAGGTGATGAGCTTTAAGTGGGGAATATGTATACAAATAACATTTTCAAACTTTTATTGATTAATAAATCTTTGTATCTTGTAGGAATGTATTGATTCTCAATCTTTTTGAGTGCATGCCTTAAGGGGTGCACTAGGAAAGGGGTGGGCAGACCATCGGTGCTTTATAAGATTGTTTTTCTTTTTGCCACTTGTCATCTACACACTTGTCTCTAAAACCATTTACCCTAAGCTTGTTCTTCTCAGTCTTACCTCCTCTAGTATTTTCCTCTTTCCATTCCTCCTTTTCTTTCCTTAATATCCTTTTTGAATATAGATTGTATTGGGTCAACTCAATACAGTTTACGGGTATTCTTTACTTTCTTAGTTTGTTAGCCTTTCAGCTGACCTAACACAAACCTAGTAAATTATCCTCAAAAACACACTGGGTCAACCTTGTACAATTAAAATTATTAGGAGGATTTAGGGTAAGATTTACCTATATATACAAGGTCATTTCCCACAATTTCATAAGACAAGAATTATTACTAAAGAATTGTGAGTGAACATCTGTTTATTGACCATTTTACTTGAGGAATAAATCTTAGGGTTCCATAATTTTTTTAGATATATGGATCTTGTCTTATGTATAATTATTTTATATGCTTAGACAAGTTATGTATAATATAAATAATTTATCTTAGTTATCCTTACATACCACAACAATCTCTTGTGAAACACCTTGGCTAAGGGAGAGATTGAGGCTCGATGGGTTTGTCTTCAAAGGTAAGTATTCCTAACTTTAATTATCTTTTGTAAGAGTAGATAGATAATTATTTTGTATTCTTCTCTCCATGTATTTAGTATTTTATATACATTGACATGAGTATATGTATTTTAATACATGTTTAATTTAGTTATTTGTTTTATTGTTACTAACCCCCACTTTGAGCCACAAGCTTTGGTGAGCACTCGATTAGATTTTATTTTCTTATTATTAGAATGGAGTGAATGTTTTAAAACTTAGGAATCCATTAGGGTTGTTTTGTGATTGTGTTAAAATATACGCTTTATAAACCTTTCTATCTTGATATGTTGTGACAAGTGATCCCCTAATCGGGTCTAATGGATCCCCATATTGGTCATGCTCCTGCTTAAAAAGTGTATCCCAATCAGAAGTATAGGTATGATCTATCTTATATGATCTAGAATCAATTCATAGACATAATTAATTTTTAATTGCATACAATACCCATACAATGCCACAAATGGAGACATCTTGGAAGAAGTGTTATATCACCATTCAACAAGTAGTAGCCAATGAACCCATTTATTTTGTTTATCTAAATTAAAGAAACAAAGATACCCTTCTAATATTTTTTTGAATACCTATATTTATCCATCATATTAAGGATGATAAGATAAGCTATGAACTAACTAGGTACCCAAACATACAAATAATTTAGTCTAAAAAGTACTAGTAAATATGGGATCTCAATCACTTATAATGATCTTTAGAGTACCATGTAATTTTTAAACTATATTGATAAGAGTAGACATTACTGTACTAGCAGAAAATGGATATGATAATTAAAAAAAAGAGCATACTTTATGAGTTGATCCATAAAAACCATGATAATTTTTTACACTCAGACCATGGTTGTGACACCTAAATCTAGCCATCGATAACCTCCAACCAGGGTTTTGACCAATTTCCACTAAAATGCAAAATTTAGTCTAAAAACACTAAAACACACTAAATGATGTGAAACTAGCATATTCAAGTTCTGATTTTGGATAGAGTATCATAAAATGGGGCAATGCAATTTATGGTTCAACTAGCTTTGATCAAATAATTTCGAGTCAAAATGCCAATTTTGCACCTAGGTGCTCTAGATTGTTCTTTTCTATAAAATTTCTTGTATAGGACATGTGCCTTTGTTATTTGGTGTTAGTAACATCCTAAATGAGAATATGGATCCAATTCATCTAACATTGACTTCTAATTTCAATCCATTCAAATTTTGGACCAATAACAAGGCATTTTGATCAATTTGAGTAATTTTTGCACAAAGTGCTTAATCATGCTTAAGAGATAGATAAACCAAATTAGAGCCTAACTAAGAATTCCATGGAAACTTGTTAAATACTTATTTTTGGAAATGAATATTAAATATCTACATCATTAGGTGACCTCATTTCTTGAAAAGACTTCCCTAGGCCATAAATGCCACTAATATCAGGGTTATGGGTCTTCCATGCCTCACAATGACCCTCCATACTTCTTCAAAGCCCGTTTTTCCAATGTGATTATGATAATTATAGATTTAATTCCAAAAAATTGAATTAATCCTCATCCATGCATCTTCATCTCAAGATGGATGGTTTAGGTTGATTCTGAGCAATCTCAAAAATCTATAAATAGGAGGCCTTACCTATTGAACAAAGAAGCTATTTTGTTGCAAATTTATAATGCACAAATGATTCTAAAATATATTACAATTAGTGTTACCATTCCAAATTGACTCCAAGCGAAGCCAAGCCAAATCTAAAGATGCTAGGGAGAAGAGGAGATAGCCAATCCTCCTTTGATGAAGACTTCATGAGCACAAACTAAGCAAGCCACTACAACAAGCATTTGGAACATCCAAGGAAGGTGAAGGATTCTTATTTTTCTTTACTTTAGTTTTGTGCTTTTCATTTTTTTTTGATATTAAGCTCACCCTAGTAACTAGGCCTAGAGATGTATGCTAGTTAGTGTTTTTTTATTAATTTTTTTCATTTTGGGACTAACACAATACTAATCACCTCTCTTGAGCCAAATTCCTAGTTCACATAATGGCACGCCCAGTGGGAACCCTTGGAATCAAAAGCATTTTCCTTATTTTTAAATTTCCTAGTCTAAGGCATAGAAAGAATGTCATCTAAAACACTCCTCAGAAACTCATCAAAGTTTGGATGACCTTGAAAATGACCCTAAAGTCTTCATATTAGTCTTTTATTTCATGCAAACTTGGCTTGTGAGGGGGAAGTCATTACCTCCTATGAGTTCTTTAGGGAAGCTTTGACCTGGGGTTTCATCTCCTGACATTAACTTATCTTACTCTTTCTAAGTTGTACATAGGATGTATCAACATTTAGACATCGCACTACACTAAGTGAACAACAAGATGTAGTGGTTGTAAAAAGGACCAGACCTTTTTTCAACTAGCCAATACCACGGTCACCCAATTTTTATGCTTGTCTTTTGCATCATTTGATGTGAATGTCATTATGCAATTGATTCCCTTAGAAATATATGAAAGCTTTCTAGTTTTGTCAACCCCACATTACCATACCCTTGCTAGGATTTGGATGATTATACTTAGTGTATTTTGGTCATTTTTTGCTTGGTATGTTTTGAGACTAAAACTTGTTTGTTTATTTATAAGCCATGTCAAAACAATTTATTTGAGTTGAGGAGGGTAGTGTTATGCTACCCAAATCATGTCAAAACATTTTGAGCCTTTTGATTCTTTGAAACATAACATAGATCACATCATTCGAGCATGCTTACACCATTAGGATGCTCAATTTATTTCAAGAATAGTTTACTTTTATCAGAAACCATTGTTTCAAACCAATTTATGTATACCATTTAGACATATGTATTGTGTTGTCATGTTGTCTAATCTCGTCTAGCTTGTTTGATCAAATCCTAGTTTTTAATATTGAGTTTTCAATTAGCCTTGTCAAGTTTGGATTCAAACATTCATTGATTTTTGTTTAGGCCTTAATTCATGGGGCTGATACATAGATCTTTCTATTTTAGGTTGCATAACTTTGGTTAATTGATTACCCAGATTTGAAAACTATTGATGGTTTATTTGTTCAGTACCTATCCTTATCATTTTTTGTTCCTTTATTTGGGAAAACATAGTATTTTTTCAAAGATATTTTTATCTTATGCCTTTTGTCAACTTATCATGTTTATGTTTGATTCCATGTGCTGAGTTTATGTCAATGTTGTTTCCAAACTTGGTAGATTAAATACAATCACATGATACCTTTGTTTTAAGTCTAGATTTTGATGCCATTTGGAAAAAAGTGCTTGTATATGCCTATTTATTTGAGTCTAGCTTTTGCCTCTACATTTAGACAAAAAACCTAGTAACTCAACTTTTCCCTTTCCTAGTTTAGACCTTGTTTAGAACACTTTGACCTAGACCTTTGACATGTCAGTTTTTATTCAGACGCGTGACCTTTTATGTGTATGAAATTTGACATTAGACATTTGATGTTAGACTATTTTATGCCAAGTCTTAGAATAAATCATTTTGGAGATATA
Source organism: Torreya grandis (assembly GCA_037957365.1). Taxonomy (NCBI): domain Eukaryota; kingdom Viridiplantae; phylum Streptophyta; class Pinopsida; order Cupressales; family Taxaceae; genus Torreya; species Torreya grandis. Next base: position 343,781 of record JARHVA010008067.1, read on the forward strand.
GCTCCACTTTTATACCATATTAAAGATACAACTCCACCCCTTCAACTAAGTTAGACTAGGTTTGAACCATTTGTCCTTTGGATAATTATTTAGAGTTTGTAGAACTCTAAGCCTTTTTATTTTGTAGATTTCATCATTTACATGGATATGTCTAGCTAAACTTATGGTGGAGTCACATATAATCCAACCTTATGATAGAATGGCCACACAAAATCCCACTAGGAACGCCTATAGAGAAAAAATTTATAAGAATTTTTATTATTCTCCCTGTAATACTCCATATAAGGAACATAGTCAAAATCCTTAAAATCTAAATCAAGACCTTGATTGGAATGAAGAGGCTTGTGAGGAGGATTTTTAAGACTAATTATAGATAATGTTGTTTGGAATATGGATCCATACCCTCTTTGTAATAATTAGTACATGGAACACAGTTAAGAACTAGCTTATGAGCCAACTCATGATTGGAATGATATACTTTATGAGGAAGACTTGGATGCTTTGGCTTGTTTAAGAAATAAATTTCCATAACATCTTTTTTTATCTGATCATCGACTACTCCTAACCCTCCTTTAGATTATATGATCTATCAAGCTCTATAATATCCAAAAAATACCATTACCATTCCTAGACCTAGTCCTTTGGCTTGTGTGAGTAATCAGGCTCCATAATACCCTTTCATCATTCCAAGACCTAGTCATTTGAATTGAGTAAGAAATCATACTCCACACCACCATGTTATTACCATTTCAAGACTTTTTTCTTAGGTTCATGTGAGCAATCATACTCCACACCACCATATCATTACCATTTTAGGACTTCATCCTTTAGATCATGCAAGTAATCATGCTCCACACCACCATATCATTACCATTTTAGGACTTTGTCCTTTAGATCATGTGAGAAATCATGTTCCCTAATGCCCTACCATTATCCAAATACAAGCCATTCCTCATCCATAACCAATCACATTCAAACCTCAACTGATCTAATCTTTCAAAGACCAAGCTACGTTCAAAAATGGTATTTTCCAACTCAATGGAAACTAAATCCTAGACAACCAACCAATCCAAGATGTTTTAATTGAACCAAAAACTTATGATAAGTTAACCTATGATGAATCACCTATTGATCCTATACTAGTTGTTGAGGAGTCTCACACTAATGAGATAGTCTTTGTCTAGTCATTTTTTAATGATTATAACTGCCTTTAGGAAAATCATTACCTTGACCATGTAGCTATTTTTAAAGAGCCTCATATTGACAAGCTAGTATATGAGGAGTTGTCTCTTGAACTTTTTCCCATCTTAGAGGAGTCCCACTCTGATAAACTAGTTTTTTTGGAGCCCATTATGCCATCATAGGCCGTTACTTGTCTAAAACCAAATAATCAACAAGACATCATTGTAATAGAGTACCTATCATATGAAGAATTAAAGATAGAGTTAGGTTCTATTCTTGAATAGACATTAGATTTACCATTAGAATCTAAATCAACATCAGTCTCAATATCATGTTTAGATTCTCTTGAGTTAAAATTAGATTCAAAATAAGAATATGTTCGTGGTTACAACATTGGTTATGCATGCCTTGCAAATCAATTTGAATACATTTATGATCCTTCTACAATTTTTTAGGATGAGTAATTCAAATTCAACACAATTTATCATATTATCTTCTATGATGATTTTTTAGCCTCTCCACATTCCATTACTATTCCATAGGCCATTACCATCAACCAAGATAGCCATATCATTGACATTCCATTTCCCACAAGTGTCGATTGGGATTGAAAAAATCACACTTTATTGAACTATATCCATGGTGACATAGTATTTGAAGAAGAGTAAGAATGCCATGACCACATTCATATAGTATAAAAACACTCTCCTAGTGAAACCTTTTAAGAGGTGTTAGGATACAATCAAAGTCAGAACTTAACATATTCTAGTGAAACTTTTTTGGAAGCATTAGAAGATAATCAAAGTCAAAAGTCAACATTCCTTATTGAAACCTTCTCAAAGGCACTACAAGACAATCAAGACAACTTCATTGGTGAAAACCTCTTTAAGGCACCAATAGTTGAGCACAAAAGTTCTTCACTGCTTGATGAAGATAAAATCAAAGATCAAATGAAAATAGCTTCCAATCTACAGCCTAATTATATGGTAGCTACTCTCAAGATCAAACAATAGAAAAATTTGATGGTCCTATCAAGAGAATAGGTCTTCAGCCCCACCATAATGAAAATTATGTCAAATCTGGCATCAATAACATTATGTGTAACTAAAATTTCTAGTCTTCATTTGTTTCCCCACCATTATACATTCCATTATCATCTTCCATTATATTTCACAATCAAACCTACCATCCATTATTTATTCTTATTTACCATCCATGGCCATAATTTCCTTTGTAGAGGCTACAAAGATACCTTGTATTGACATTTGAAGGAATCAGAAGCAATGACCAATGAAGATCATAAAAACATTCTTGGAATCCAAATCTATAGGCAGTTATTGATGGATTAGCTATTAAAATGAGGTATGGGATAGCAATTAACATGATCAAGTATTCTATTTGTATCATGTGTTGATTAGGATGTGCATATCCATCTCAATAGGAAAAATAGAATCATATGTTATTTACCACACCCAAGCCAAAAATATGTACCATACCATTTCACATTGCCATGCCATTGCCATTATTACATATCCATTTTCCATTGTCACATATTACTACTATTCACCCTATCACCTTCTCACTTGGGGGAAACCCTCCTACCATTTAAACCTAATTATCAAACCATCATTATCCTAAGAAACACCATACCATCCTATCATTCCATTCCTATCTAGATAAAAGCCTTTTTTTAGTCATCCTACCCAATCTTATTTTGATCTTGGTTTCTTTGGTTCTTATCACACTTTTTTTGAGAGGATTCCAATCAAGTTTCAATAATAAATCCAATCCATGTTTAAATGATAGTCTATGAAAGTAGTGTGACAGTTGATCTAGCAAGATATCTTTCATCTTATCAAATTTCTTTATGTGAGCCTGATTATAGCCACCTATGGGTAAATTAGTGTCTCACCAGTCTTGCTACTAATTATAACTACCTATAGGAAAATTATTATCATTGACATTTTCCATTGTATCCTAGTTATAACCACTTATGGGTAAACTAAGGGTAACACTTGTTTTATGCATTATCGCATCACCTTGCCATCATTATTTTCATTTGAATGGGCATTTTTTGGCTTTAAGAACTTGTTGGGACCTCATTGGTTTTTCCTCACCTTTTATGTGGATGGAAATACTGTGACTTGAGGTTATTTTATGACTATTTGGGTCATGCTCAATTCATGTTGAGATCACCTCAATCCCCCTTTCCATATGCTCTTACCATTTTGTGAGCAACCTAAGACAAACACTCTCATCATTTTATAAGTAGGTATCTTGTCATTATCTAACAAGTTGAGATACCTCAAAATGTTAAAAACATTCATAATATTTCAAAATCTAAAAACATTTATCCTCTCTAAACCTAGTCAATTATCCTCAATCCACCTTACTAGGGCATGGTCATTGCTAGGATGCTTTCTTTTTCCTTTTTTTAGGATTTCTATTTGTTTGTTTATTTCAAGTTGTTTGTTTGTTTTTTTATTATTATTGCTTTTTTTTGCTTTTAGAACTATTGCCTTAACTCAGTCTATATGTGTTCATTGGGTGATTCCTTGTGCACATTATTCTTGAGTCCATCTATATTCATACATTAACATTGTCATTATGGTTTTTATCATTGGTACATTATTTTTGAGTGTTTATTAGATTAGGAGTCAGTCTTTACAAATATTTTGGCCAAGTCTTCATGGTGTTCTATCATGAAGCCTACCATCACATGCTACAACAAAAATTAGATTTAAGAAGGTCTATAATCAATAGAGTCATAAAAGTTTCTCCTTGGCACCTTGGTAAATCCTCCCATCCCACCCTTGATCAAATCAACCCATTAACCATTCTAGTTATATCATTGCTAATCAGGATGAGCATCTCCTTATTGGTAGGCACAATTGAATCATTTCTATTGATCAAACTTATTCTTCTATTCATCTCCTTCATCACTTTGTGCTCTCTCATCTTGAATCTGTATCATAAGTTATATCCTTGAATTATTCTTACTAATCAACCCTAATTAGGGCACCATCATCTTTAAACAATCCAAGTCATCTTAATGATTAGAACCACCTATGGGAAAATCATTATTTTTGACTTTTATTCCTAATTATAACTACCTTTGGGAAAATTAATACTTTTTAAATCAATGCATGCAAGCATTTTCTCATTTGGATTAATCTCAACCATGGGTTAATTCCACCTTTCTTTTTATTTCTTTTAGAGGGACCATCCATCAATAAATGTGATGGTCACTCCCTCGATGGGGCATCATCCAAGGCTTCCTAAACACCATTTAGATATTTGTTTTTAACCCATCATCTTCCTTTTATCATACATGCCTTTTATCATTATTTGAGAATACATTTCTTTACCTATGGTTTGTAATGCCTTCCCAAATAGGGGCAGACTATAAACACCTAAATATGGCCATGATAACCTCTAACTAAGATTTTGACTAATTTCCACAAAAATGAAAAAATTGGCCTAAAAACATGCTAAATGATGTGAATCTGACATATTCAATTGTTTATTTTGTCTAGAGTATCATAAAATGGGTCAATGCAATTTATAGGCCAACTAACTCTGATCAGATCATTTTGAATCAAAATGTCAATTTTTCACCTGGGTGCTCTAGATTTCTCTTTTGTATCAAATTTCTTATTCAATACATGTGCCTTTTTATTTAGTCTTAGAAACATCTTAAATGGGAATACGGATCCAACACATATGACATTGACTTCCAATTCTAATCTAGTCAAATTTTGGACCAATAACAAGGCATTCTAATCAATTTTAGTAATTTATGCACATTGTGCTTAATCATGCTTAAGATCTAGTTAAACTAAATTAGAATGTAATTAATAATTCTATGGAAACTTGTTGAATACTTATTTTTAGAAATGAATATTGAATATCTACATCATCAGGTGATCTCATTTCTTAAGAAGACATCCCTAGGCCATAAATGCCATAAATATTAGGATTATGGGTCTCCCATGCCTCTTCAATGCCCCATTTTCCAATGTCATGATGAGGATAATTATATATTTAATTCTAAAAAACTGAATTAATCCTCAACCACACATCTTCATCTCAAGATGGATGGTTTAGGTTGACTCTGAGCAATCTCAAAAATCTATAAATAGGAGGCCTTGCCTATTGAACAAAAAAACTATTTTGGTGCAAAGTTATAATACACAAATGATTCCAAAAGCTATTGAGATTAATGTTACCATGCCAAATTGATTCCAAGCCAAGCCAAGATAAAGCCAAAGGTGCCAAGGAGAAGAGGAGATAAACAAACCTCCTTTGATGAAAACTTCATGAGCACAAGTTGAGCAAGCCACTATAACAAGCATTTGGAGCATCCAAGGAAGGTGAAGGATTCTTTTTTTTCTTTACTTTGTAGTTGTGTTTTCTTTTGTTTTTATTATTAATCTCACCCTAGTAACTATGCCTAGATATGTATGCTAGTTAGTGTGTTTTTTATCAATTTATTTTCATTTTGGGACTAACACAATATTAATCGCCTCTCTTCAGTCAAATTCCTAGTTCACAATGGTAACCTTATAATGAAATCCATGGAAACCTCTTTTTAATGCTAGTTAGGGATGGATAAAGGCTACAAAATACCAAGGGTCTTAATGTTTTTACCTTTTTTTTATTTACATACCATGCATTCAACCACATATTTATGGGCACCTCATAATGAAATCTATGGAAACCTCCTTTGAATTCTAGTTAGGTATGGATAAAGGCTAAAAAATACCAAGGGTCTTAATGGTTTCACCTTTGTTTTATTTACATACCATGCACTTAACCACATATATATCAGCATCTCCCTTGAATCCTTCCAAAAATAAATATTTCTTGATTCTATGATACGTTTTCAAAAATCTTGAATGACCTCCAAGTGGAGAAGCATGAAGTTCCTTAAGATTTTTATGTTTGAGGAGAGAATGCTTATAGAGTTATAATCTATCTTTATACTATAATGTGTACCCCTTTCATGTAATTTTTTTAGATTCATCTAAACCCTGCTTAAGATTTTGAATCAAATCCTTGGTATCACTATCATTCTCTCATTTAGATATTGCTTCCTCTAACCAATCTGCCTACCACATCATCATGGTACCTAACAATGCCTTAACTAATTCACCCCATTGAGAGAGTGCATCTGCCACCACATTCTATTTTAATTTCTTATATAATATTTAAAAATTACATCCTACCATTTTATTCATCCATTTCTATTATTATTCATATGATAATCATTTTTCCAAAAAATATTTGAGGCCATCATGATTAGTCTTTACTTGAAAGTGATGACCCATCAGATAAAGTCTCCATTGTTTCATTACATGTAAAATATCATTGATCTCTTTCTCATAGATTGGTTTGAGCTTTTTTTTCCCCTTTAGTTGGAGACTTTAAAATGTCAATGGTCTACTTCCTATATGAGTACATCCCCCATGCCATATCTCGATACATCACACTCCATAATTTTTTTTTTTTTAAAAATGAGGAGTAGCAAAAACTAGATTTGTGCACATAGCCATTTTCAATTATTCAAATGCCTTGCTAACTAAATCGATGAACTAGAAGGAGTATTTTTTAAACAAATATGTGAGTGAAGATAAAATGCTACCATAATTTTTGACAAACCTATGGTAGTAAACCATTAACCCCATAAATCTTTGAAGGTTCTTGAGGGTCTTGGGAACCTACCACTCCATCATCATTTAGATTTTTTTAGAATCAAATTTCACTCCATGTGAAATAATGACCCAAGTACTCTACCTCTTGGACATGAAATAACATTTGGAAGGTTTGAGATAAATTTGATGTGGTTTTATAACTAAAATTACTTATTTCACATATTTCAAATGGTCTTCCTAATTATTATTGTAGATGAGGATATCATCAAAAAATACTAATACAAACTTGATAAAAAATGGCCTAAAATTAGTATTCATCAAAATCTAAAATGTATATGTTGTATTTACAAGGCCAAAAGGCATGACCATAAATTCATAATGGACTTCATAATTTCTAAAAGTTATTTTAGCTATGTCCTCATCATGGATACAAATCTGATGATACCTAAAATGAAGGTATAACTTGGTAAAATAAATATCACCATGTAATTCATCTAAAAACACATCAATTACTAGAATAATAAACTTATCTTTGATGGTGTACTTATTGATTTCTCTATAGTCTGGGTACATCCTCCAAATGTCATCCTTATTTCACACCATGAATATTAGGGAATAATATTCACTTTGACTGTGTTGAATGATTCCTACCTCCAACATCTCCTATACCATATTTTTAGTTTCACTCTTATGGGCATAGTGATACCTGTAGGGTCTAATTTTGGGTGGTGTACTTCATGGAATGAGCTTGATGGCATGATCATGTGCATGACTTGGAGGAAGTCCTTTTGGCATGTAGCCAAAATTAAAAAATGGTCATACAACACCCTTTACAAATTAGGATGTGTAGATTCCTTGGTTGGTTGAACTTCTATGGAAAACAAGTGTGCCTTAAATCTTTCTATTCATCATTTGATGGGAACTAATTAGTTGTGGATATTTAGCTTGTAATCCATATAGTTCAAAGGTTATACCTTATGAATGAAAACTCATGAATAGTTCCTAGATATTCATCTTAATAGTGCCTAAAGTGGTGAGTCACTAAACTCCTGAAATAATTTGAGCTCATCCTATGGGAATAAAAAACATAGGGTAACATAGAAAGATAGCAAGCTTAATTATATGACTTTTTATAGAATAGTTGATTGTACCACCATATGAAATCATGACTTAAAATTCTAGAGTTGGGTAAATGAAATAGTTCAAATGAATATCCAACTTACTGTTGGTAAATTTTTATGTACTCCCAGAATCAATTAACATAGTCACCTTTTGTTTATTCAAGAAATGCACTACCTTAAGAGTTTGAGGAGTACTAATGCCTAAAAGTGCATGATAGGAAATAGTAGGTTAAGAATCTCTAGGTTACTCCTTAGGTTATTCTAAATCTATGCCTAAAGATTCATCATATTCTTCCTCATCATTGGCACCTTAAATATAAAACAAATTATTTTACACACATAGATGTCCTTTGTTTCATTTGTTATAACATCCAAAAATGTTATGTTAGGTTGTGGAGATGGTGGGGTTAGGAAGGTGTGTTCATGCACATTAGTGAAATGCATTCATTTGATCAACTCTTTTTCCTTAACTAGATGTACCCTTGGTATGGATTCAAATACATTATTGGGATGAAACATATAAACCTCCAATTGGATTTTATCTCAAAGGCCACCCATAAAACGTCAATTAGATTTTCCTTAGTGATGTCTACCACACATAAGGAGAGATTCTAAAATTGATGAATGTAATCCTTTACCATCCCAATTTGGTGAAACTTGGCTAGTTATATGAATTAATTTTTTAAGACATTATTTCAATATTGGAGCTATAGCTATTTAGAAAATATAGACTAATAAACCAAGATAACCTTTTTTTTCTTTAGAGAGCACAACCAAAGATACCAAATAACATGCTCAAGTTATAGATACAGAGAGGTCATGACCACCTTTTATGAATAGGGAGTCTGATTTAGATCAAATAAATATTAAATTTTATTAATCTATGTGAGTGGATCATTACCATCAAACTTTCATAGATCCAATTTTGGTAACAGCTTCATACCCATGGTTGGCATTGTGATTGTTTGGAGGAAAGGAAAAATGAAGTAGTGGAGGGTTATTTTACTATTATTGATTTGAAAATTTAGCCAATTTACTAATGATTTTTTGAAATTGATCCCAAAATCTATTCAAGTCCTCTCTTAGCCTTATGTCGTCCCCTTTAACCACATCAAGATCATCGTTCTATACTATGCCCTGTAACTCTAATTTAAGTTACTAAATTGTCTCTAAAATATTTAGATCAATTTTTTTTAACTCCATGTCATATTTATGAGGATTTTTAAGCATTTATTATCATTTCCTATTACCATGAGTGTTATACTCTACCATGCACAAACCCTAAGAGGGTTGTGACCTAAAAAAAGTATTGATAGATAATACTATTGTGGTCACCTCACCAAGATGAATCAAATGATTGTTAATGTGCACAATGGTGAAAAAATTTAGCCTAAAAAAGTATAAAGGTAGAGTATAAAATTATAATCATACTATAGAGATGAATCTAATGACTACTAATTTACACAAGGTAAAAAAATTCATGAACAAAACTGTGGTGATGAAAAATTAAATTCTTCCTAGATCACAAGTTATATTTTTTTGCCTTCTAGTGCTCAAGATGACATACCTAAAAACATTATCATAAAAACTTAGACTAATTGAAAATATAATACCACTTTTAATAAAATCACTTAGATGATTCACACTAATAGAATTATATATCTAAAAATTAAGAGTAGAGTAAACATATCCATAAAAATAATTTGTGAAAGAGTAGAATAATTGAATAGTATGACTGAGCCACGTTGAGGGGGAAACCTCAAAAATAAAGCAATAAGAACATAATTCATAATTTTATAATAAAATAGTAACCACTACCTCCTATATATACTCTACTTAGCCAATGTTATTCCATAGGTTGACCATACTAAGAACATGGAGAAATATAATAAAATAATATGAAGGTGTGTAAGCCACAAGTCAGACACACATATCCATAGATGCACTATAAATTAAATGAATATAATTAATATAATAATTTTTTTAGTTATATACAAACCTATATAATGGTATTATCTATTGAAATATCTGATATGGGTGGACCGAACTAGATTCAAGCAGACCCTCAAAGCTTCACCTTACTTGCTAGTATATGGATGATAGTTAGTATTTCCAATCATGCTCAAATTCCAACATATTAATTTATGTAGGATTACATAGAACCAAATGATAAATTGGAGTCTCATTTATTGGATAAATAGAGATGAAGGATTTAAGTAATGAAGCCTTGCTCAATTTCAATAAACATCAGGACTTGGTCAAAAGGTGGTTTAATAGAAGATCAAAGTTTAAATCATTTAAAATATATGATATGGTGATTTTATGGGACCAAGCCCATGAAAATAAAGGATAACATGAAAATTTTACTCCTTTATGAACTAGACCTTACCAAATATCATATATCTTGTGTAACAATGCTTTCCATTTAAGTGACCTCCAAGGTAATGGACTAACATATTCAGTTAATGGTAATTTTTGAATCACTATTTCATGGTTTTACCATTTGAAGATGTCCCTAAATGACAACAAATGCTAAGGTAGAGGTAGGAGTGGTTAAATGTACTAATTTCATAATTATCATGTTTTCTATCATATTTTTTTCTCTAGAGTAGTTTTATGCTTTATAGATTAGCCTTTTCTATTTTTACCGTTTTACTTTATTTTAGTTTAGTTCCCTAATTTATAGAATAAAAGTCTTTGTTTTGTGACAATGAGATTGATTTATATTGCTATCACCAAACTAATATCCAATTTACTAGGATCTTTATTCATGCTTAAGTTTATGTATGTTGAATCCATAATAGAGGTTCTAAAATAAGAATAAGTGTGGGAAGGACATAAAATAGAGCACATACATTAGTTTTATTTGTAGGTTTTACACCCTTGTATCTAATATTTTCAAAATTTAGGTATGAAATAAATAAGTTAACCATGGTTATATCAAAATTGAATACTTTTATTATGTAAAAGTTACTCTCATTACTCCATATAAATTTAGAAAGTTTTCTCATCTCTTTATATCAAATACGATTCAAATGTTTGTACTTGTTTAAGGTAATAACCATTGATACAAATATATCTAATAGAGATGTTATGATAAATCAAGTTTTTTTATCAATACTAGCTCACCATGATTCCTACCTTCCCTCTTCTACTCACATTCTAAAAAAAAAGAGAACCAATGTATCTTTAAAAGTTATAAATAAAAACCAAAAAAAATTTAAATGTGATCGAAGGCTCACATGTTGAAATAAGATAAATGTATCACACATCATGAAAGAATATTAGGGAAGAAAAGAGGATGAACCAAAAGCATCTATGTCAGGGATATGCACTTCTGGCTAGAAACAAAGCAATGCCTGAGCTCCTTTAATTTCAATATACTTTTAAATATCTTGAATACAACCTATATTTTATTCTAAATCCTTGATTAAAATATTTAAGATAAGGTTAAAATAAAATCACTTCATCACACACAGATCCAAGGTATGGGAAAGGTTAGTATGTTGTATGAATAAATTGGGAATTTATTTCATGTTTTTGGTTCAATTATTATTTTTGGGTATGATTCATGTTTATTTCCAATTGCTAACCAAAAAAATATAGGATCTTGAATATTCAAGAGTATTCCCCTTGTAAGTCATCATTTTTGTATTCAACACACCCCCACTCCCATTTTTATTGAGTAGGGACCCATTTATATTTTTAATGTTCTAGTTATATTTTGAAAAGCCTTTTTCATTGAAATATGTGTATCTATAAAGCACAATCTTTAAAATTTATTTGTTCTTTATGCAGATGATGTTTATTCAATATAAATTCAATTGGTATTTCTTTGTTATTTGAGTTTTCACTGTGTGATTTATTCAAATTGACTATTAATGGTTTTTGGAAGTTTTGCATATGTATAGGATTTCACATTTGAACTTCACACTTTTTAAAATTTGAAAGTTGTGCATTTCATATTTTTAGTCTTCAAAATTTTTATTCATAGAATTTTTTCTTCATAACATTTATCACATACTTTGTCCTATCTGAACTTATGAGTCCTCATGCCTATGAAGTTTTGTTTTCCTTTGAATATTTTATACCTCAAAGGATGTGTTCACAACACTTAGTTTTCATTAATTGAATACTTTGGCATTTTTTCTCATAAATTTTGGTCTACATGACTTTTGTTCGCATCTTTTGTCATGAATTTACCTTCACATATTCTACATTTCACAAGTTTTGTTTAGAATTTATATTTTGTAAGTTATGTTTGGAACTTGTGTTTGTAAAAATTGTTCTTCACAAGTTTCACCTATGAGATTTTTTATTTGGATTTTTTGGTCAAAAATTTTATTCATTATATCCTTCACCTTTGCATTTCACATATTTGGGGCATCAAAGGAATTGGTTGGATCAGTCTTAATGCAAGGTCTGACACTTGAATTTCAAAAGCATGCTATGTGGCTTAATTAATTTTGTGTGAAATGAGTGATAAGGTGACACTTGTCTAAGGCTATAACATGTCATTTATTTGAATTTATAAAAATCCTACATGGCATTCCTACCAAAGTAAAGTAGAAAAGTTTGAATCAAACAAGTATAAAATCTTTGAGACAGTGTATATTAATGGTTCATGAACTAGAATTAAAGTTTTATAATTAATGATATATGGGTGAATTATAAAAATACATTGTGTCTATTGATTACTCAAGAGATAAAGTGAATTTTCTTTCACAAGAGAATTCAAATCCCTAGATATTCATGTTCCTATGTGAATTACTCCCATAAAGTAAGCAAATAATCTAATTGAAGAATAAAACTATGTAATTGAACCATGTGATAATGGATTCTTCATCTAAGGTATTTAGGGGAGTGCTTCCACCTTATAAATTATCTATTATAGATTCCATATAATATATAGATAATGTCTTCAATTCTACTATGTTCAATAATGAATATGATAATTATTCAACTCTTTGGGTTGTGATCGATAATATAGATGCCATTCATATGAAGAGGATATTACAGCCTCATAAAAGTAGTTGGTAGTAGACTATTTTCCATTGAAGTTTCAACATCTCCATTTTATAATGGCCAAGCCTAAGGTGATTCCCTGAATCAACCTATAAAGGAACTTATTCTTTGCAACGAACGTGACTGGTGGTAGTTTCCTACACCACATAAGCCATAATATAGTTGTCACTTAAATTTTAGGGGATTCTTTCCATAGGTACCTATGGCTACCCACTATAAATTCCACCTTTTATAGACATTAGTTTTAATTATGTAAGAAGATGACCATAGTTTAGATTACACTAAGAAAATGGATCATTATTAGAGAAGTGGTCATCCTCAACCACGTTTTAGATGGGAATACATACTAGGATGGCCTTATTGAATAGGTCATATTATCACCCTATTTTCCACTTCCTTCACCCTATGAGAGATAATCAATGTAAGACTACATGAGTAAATGTTCAATAAGGACTAGAGGCCCATGCACGATTATTTTTATATGATTTTATATCTATTAGATGCTACAATGGGCACTATTTACATGCACAATGGATATATCTAGAACCCATCCATAGATTGCATTAAAAATAGGGTATGTAACTTCTTTTCCTTCCTCCACACCTATGCATATATGAGGAATATAGTAATAGTTAATGAGAATGTTTATCCTCAAGTTTGTTGGGTAATTCATGAAGAATCCTTACTCAGAGTATTGGAAAGAATTATAAAAATGATAGGGTTAAGGGGGTATTATTGGCTCTATCTAGACTACCCAATAATCATGGTGATGGGAAATAAGGTTTCCCCTTTTCATCTCTCAAAGTATGTCTTTGACAAGTAAGTTGAATAGGAGATTGCTTACTAGTTATGGTGGAGCGTCGATGGGGATTTAAAAAAGGAGAAAAGGGGTGTGTTTCATGACTCTTATTTGATGATTGGAAAGATATTTTATACTAAAAAAAAACCATTTTAGAGAGGTTAGTAAATCTAGGGAATATAATTTTTTGGTGACTTTATCGCATAGTGATTGAGATCTTCATAGCCTAATTCAAAGGCACATCCAAATTTTTGGCTTCCCCTACTAACATAAACCATAAAAACATGATTTAATATTTTTAAATGAAAAGGATGATAATGAGGTTCTATAGAGATAAAAAACATCTATATTGATGGAGGATATTTTAAATGTTATTCCAGGGGAAGCCTCTATGACAATTACATAGGCACATACTAGGTTCCCACCTCTCAATGGATGGTCAACTATAGATTAATAGACCTCTCAATGTTTCCAATACCCACTAAACCAAGGAACATCCTATAGATCACCACCCATTATGATGAGAACCATGAAGTATGAGTAGTATGTGTAGGAATACCCTACTATGTCAATGTCCTCACATGAAGGTATATTTTAGGAACCACTAATTGTAATGACAACTGCTAAATTGTAGCAAGAGGTGGAGGAAATTCTTGCTACTGAGAGGTTTTTTTGGAGATATAAGGAAATAATTTTTACTATTTCATTTGATTTCAAATATTCTAGCCTATCTATTACATCCTTGATTCTAACTACAATTATGGATGTTACACCCATTTTCACTCAAAAGGCTCCTCACTTGGCCAAAAAATCAATAATTTGATACAAGAGGAAGCCAAGAGTTCTTATGGGCCTTATGGATATAGTCATTGAAAAAATAATGTAATAAGGGCATGAGCCTGAGGATGAAGATGAAGAAATATAAAATGCAAAAATTTTGAGTCTTAAATGAGTAAAAGGGAAAGCACCAATAAAGGCAAAAAATTGAGATGAGGATATTTCTCTTGTGACTACCTCAGTCCCTATGGTTTCTACTATCTCTTCTATTACTTTAATTTCATAAACTCTTATTATTCCTAGTGCTACTTTGGAATCTTTAATCCCTATTGACTCTAGTGTTACTTTTTTTCTTGATAGTCATATTGCTTCTACTATTAAAAGTGTTTCTTTAGCTCCAATGTTTTCTAGTATGCCTATTATTTTTGCCTCCCTTGATATTACTCTAGTTTTAATTTCCCATGCTTCCCCTAAGTCTAAAAAAGGTACATTTCAAGAAGATAATGGGAACCCTTACTAGTGCTAAATTCCATGTATCCTCAACTCAATTTGGATTGCCTTTTTCTTCCTCTGCCACAACCCAAGCTACTTTTATTTCTCTCTCTACCAATATAATAATAAGAAGCCTATTTATATTATTCATTTTATGCCTCAGTTTATAAATTTAGACTGGTCTAAGATCATTTGGACATCATTACCAAACCCATTACATTATAAGGCTTTAATGCAATCTTCAAGGGATGTTTTGATAGAGACTATTATTGAGAAAACTTAGTTAGTAGATGACACCAAAAATGGTAATCCCATAGTGGGTTGTAGACCTAGAATCCTAAGCTTCCCAATGACCCAATATGATAATAATTGAGCTCCCCATTATGAGCTATATATTTGACAAATAAACATCTACCATTAAGAGGTTTAGGAAGAGGAAGCTATAATATGACTCTAGAAGAGGTTTGGTATTATAGGAAAGGCTAGATGTGTTCTCACTATCAAAGAGAAAGAACAAAAGACTTGGGTAATCTCCATATAATGATGATTTAAAATATTACATGTAGGCAAATACAAAAGCTTGACTATAACTTCATGAAAACATGGATTAGGCCAAACAAGAGTTATAACAAGAACTAGGGAAGGTAACAAAACAACAAAAAATTATTTATGTTCTTAGGGATATTTAAGGTGACGTGTAAAATGATTCTCTTAGGATTTACAATATTTTTGATATTATTACTTCATTGAGGGATGAATTATCCATTAACATTATTGAAATGATTAAATTATCTAATTATTTGAAATAAGATAATAATAAGTTGAATTTCTTTTTAATGCATACAAACAATAAGTATTACAACCATATTGATTTCATGACACCACTATAATCATCCAATGTTCTGAATATGGTGATCATTAGGACATCAAAATCTAGAGAGTGGATATAAAGTGCATAAGCCTTGGTTCCAAAACTAGAAGAATAAGAAAAACAAATCTTGTAAATTTTGGATGAGTTCAAACTTTCCTAGGCCTTTGCTTCTTCAAGAAAATTAATAAATAGGGCTAGTTTTTATCAAGTATTGTATTAAGTGTCAGCAAATTTTAAGAAAAGTGTTTAAGGATGTACACTAAAATAAATTGAACAAAAACTATTATTTACTATAAAAAGGTCATAAAGGTAGATATATTTTAGGTGAAATTTAGAGCCACCAAGATGGAACATGCCTATTTGATAGCATAGGTCACTAGGGTGCATAGACCCTCCTTTTTTAATATGGATGCAATAAGGTTATAATACAACATTGGATACAAGCACTACCAGGAGTTAGAAGTGAAGAAACAAGATATAGTTGGGTCTTCCAATTTAACTACACCTTCTACTTTATTATCTCTAATGATTGTTAGTTCAACCATGTAGGCTCCATCAACTAGTAAACCTTAGTCTATTTGGTTATTTTATATGTATTTTTCATGTAAATTGATTATGTAACTAAGACATGTAATATATGATTGAACATTTTTGTAAACATGCATATGTTGCATGGCTATGTTAGAATCAGTCTAATTTTAAAAGACTCAATTTTGACTAAGTTTAGACATGAATGCATAACTTTAATTAATTATAACTCTCATTATAATTACCATTATCATGTAATTTTAGACTTTTATATGGATTTGGAGGATGAGGAGACCCCTCCACAAATATACATATAATTGTATTCCTCTTATTTTTAAGGGTTGGAAAATTTTATCAATACATAAATAAGTATTTTTAATGTATTGTAATTGTGTTGGTGTCCTTTCCTATTCTAATTCTATGTAATTAATTATGTTTAATTTATTGGTTGATTGATTCAGTAATTTGAAGTGTGTAAAAGTTATGGATAATTCCTTATTATTATTACTAGTGTATGTTTATTGAATATGTGTAATATATATTAGAATATTATCAAATATCATTAATTATATACAATTAGGTTGACTATTTCAAATTTTCTAAGTGTACATAAGTGTTTTTCTTGATATAGACTTCTAGGTGTGAGCAACAATTACCTTAGATACCTTTCTAATCTAAGCTATAATCTCTTGAATCAGGGTGTGAAATAGTTACTCAATATTTAGTTGAGATCATAGATTTTACTATATCAATTCTTCCCCAAACTAACCCATTGTGTTTGCATGTATGTGTGTAATAACTACTATATTCAAACATTGGTATTGAAACACTTGTCCACAAATAGACTAGCCTAAAAGTAACCCCTTTTGAAATCACAAAGCCTTATTTTCTATCCTAACTTTCCCTCTTTTGGATTTTTTTTGGAGATATACCCACTTTAACATAGGTTTTATCCATCCAACTCAACTAGGTTTTAAGTTTTAAGTTTCTTCTAGGTTTTACCTATCCATTCACATTTGGTTAATAACTTGGATGCCCAGCTTACTATTCCACCACCTAATTTTTCATCCCATACCTAAAAATCATGCACTAGAGTGGATTTTATCTCCATTGAGATCCTAAAATGTTATATGCAACCTCATTAAATTTTTACTATGCATTATAACTTGTTATCACCCAAAATTTAACTCATGAAATTTTTAAACCCCATAACTTTTTATCAAGGGATTCCAAAAAAGTAGACTAAAAATATTAGTGTATGACTTATTTTTTCTATGATCTTATCAAGTCAAGGTTTTTAGGCTGCTTAGTAGTCATCATACCCTATTAATTGCTAAGTAGTCTTCAGACCTAGATGACTAGAATGAAGTCATCATACCATGTTGATTGCCAAATAGTCATCAAAATTAGATGACTAGAATGCAATCCTTAGAATAATTTCATCATCAAAACCCAATGGTTAAAAAATATCCCTCAGACCCTAATAACTACCAAAAAACCATTAGACCCTAATGATTGTAATGTAATCATTAAACCCTAATGTTTGTAATGCAGCTGTTAGAACCTATTGGCTACCAAATAGTTATCTGATCCTAATGTCTGTAATGTAGTTATATTTCCCTAACATAACCTTTATTTATTAGGGATGAGTCATATATATATGGGAGTCTCATTTACCCCCACTATTTAGTAGAGTCATCTCAAATCATTTTAACACTTAGATTTTTCAATTTTGGCACTCTAGTCTTGTGTTTTCATCCTCAAGGTGTTTTTTGAGCTCATTATGATGATTATAGGTTAGTTTATCTTGATTTTTCATTACTTTGTGCTTAGGGTTTAGTAATTATTTTCCTCTACCAATTTTTCATCTTATGAATTCCTTTGTTAAAGTCTATTAGTATTTTGATGTTTATTGTAAAATCATTGAAGACCTTAAATTTACACCTACTCAATGATTAATATTTTCCCACCTCTTTACATTAGAGTTTTCACATTGTAGTATAGTTTTATGACACTGATGTCATGGTTTTCATATTTCCATGCATTAAGGTTTTACACTTACATTATAACTCCCTTACTCTAACATCGATATTTTCACTACCTCCTACATCAGGGTTTCCCACCTACATCATAGATCCATAACTCTAACATTAGGGTCTAATCCTTGTCCTAGATTAGGTTTTACAAATTACATTACAAATTCCTTCCACCTGTTCCCCTCCCTCTACTAATCTTATGTCACTCATTCTTTCCATCCCACACTCCATTCTTTCACTTCCCATTCCCCAGCCTTCGGTGCAATTGGTAGATGTCTAGAACCTTGAAGAAGGGAAAAGAAAAGGTAGTTGAAATGAAGTATTAGTTCTAAAGGGTCACCCCCTCTAATAATGACTCCAATATTGATTAATTTATAAACACAGATCTAGGTTATATGTATGTATGTGTGTGTGTGTGTGTGTATATATATATGTATGTATATATGTATATATATATATATGTATATATATATATATATGTATATATGTATATGTATATGTATATGTATATGTATATATATACATATATATATATGTATCTATATATATATGTATATATGTATGTATGTATATATGTATGTATGTATGTATGTATGTATGTGTGTGTGTGTGTGTATGTATATATATATATATATATATATATATATATATATATATATATGTATATGTATGTATGTATGTATGTATGAGTTTTAGATAAGGATAAATGCCTCTTTCAAAAATGATTAGATATAAATCATTTATGATAGAATTCTTACACAAGTTATTGCATTCCTAATCACCATTTAATATTTAAAACATGTCATTACTTTGTCAAGTCATTATGATAGGGATTGAAGAAAGGTCCTTACTCTGAAGGTTAGAGTCATCTTGAGACTTGATGTTGAATATATTGAGGAAATCCTAATAATCCTTGATCATGAGGATTTTGTAGGGATTACTTTAGTGTCAGTGTAATAATATCATGATAATCATAGATATTATTAATTAAAGTTCTTGAATAGACATTAGCTTGCCAAACCTAAATCTATAGTATCTAAGGTTCCCAAGGTAATTACTAGACAAGATTTCAAACTGAATATCAATGACATAATGAATCTCTCGAATAGAGTTGTGGGTAGACCAACATTGAGAGATTATAATGACTAGATGTTTCAGTATATTCAGATCATTCATGCCAACAAGAAATACATAAACTAGATAAAATTGATAAGTGACTCAATTCAAAAGAAAATGTGTGAAGTGATTACTACTTAGAAGTTTTATGTGATGTCATATCTAATCTATGTTATTTCTAAAAGAAGATTCTATAATGGTCTATCAATAGTTGGGGTAATGTCAACTTCCCATGTATATGACTACTATCCTTAGTTGACAATAAGGGAAAGTTCCAAATACTTCCATTATATCAATGATTCTTTCATATAATTTTTGATATATATGTTAGAATAATAACCTAATAATAGGCTCTTTTATATTGTATCCTTTACTAAAATATCAAGGTGGGGTGGTTGGTTCATTGAATTCCCTAATTTTCTTACATCAAGGTATGTGGGTGTGACTCATATCCATTTATTCTCCTAAGATACATAGATGATAAATGGGATCTTATGGACTTAGTGTGGCCATTGATGGTGTTGCAAAAAAAATTGATTCCTAAGAACAAGTCTGCTAGGATTCTTTTCCCAATGACCATTGGTAGATATTCCTATGATACATTGCATAAATCCAATTTGATCAAAGTAGATATAACACATGTTAGACTTTAAACTTTTTATATCCACCCATCATTTGATATAAGAGGAATACAAATTCATGTCATGAGTGCCTCTTACAAGCACATTCCTTATTAAATCTTCTATCTCTAATAACCAAAAATATTCTTCAAATAATCAATCAAATATCAAGGATGTTTGTGCCATCAATGTTTATTATGACCAATATTATAACAACTCTCAATATGCCAACATTTCCAAGGTCAATTATCATTGTAAACTAGCTCACAAAGATCTTGTTATGAAGCCTAAAAGGCCATCTTTAAAAGAACAATTTCTTAAAGACACTACTACTACAAATCCATATTCAGAATCACCTAAGTAAAAACTCCCTCCTTTTGATCCTCTAGCCACATCTATTCCTCTAAAGTCTAATTTACCTTCTAAACCTTGTGTTGATTCTTTGAAATCACATTGGAATTTTTTTGAATAACTCAACTCTATGTCTTTCAAGTTTATTTTTATGGATTTGGTTCGTACTTAAACATATCATCATAAATTCATTATGCAAAAACTTTAAGAAATTGAAGATCCATCCTCCATAGATGAAGAACCACCTTCTATTGATTCTAAACCTACTAATGTCAATACCATTGAAACTATGTGTCCCTCTTCCAAACCTTCCATTGAATCCTTGAAGAGGACATGATCAATGATGAAATTACTTTTTGCATTGATGATATGCCACTCTTTATTAAAGTATCCATTAATACCACTCTTATCCATAAAGTCTTACTTAATGAAGGCTCTAATATTAATGTGACATCCTTGTGGCTTATTCAATAACTTGGTTATAACAAGGATCATCTTAAACAAACCTATATTACTTTTCATGGTTTTGATAAGACAAATCAAAAACCACTTGGTTATAGTTAGCTTCCATTAACCATTAGACCTAAGACTGATCGGACTAGGCTTATGGTCCTTAATCTTCCTTTATCTTATAACATACTCATTGGTCATCCATAGACTCATCAAATGAGGGTCATTGCTTCTTTTGGTAGTCAATGTATTAAATTATTGCATAATGTAAAATGATATAAGCATGACACTAATCCTAATGCATGGAGTATTCAACTAGCTAATCCTAAATCATAATATCATATTCTTATAATTCCTAAGATTAAAAATGCTCTTTTACCCAAGTTCATCAACATGAATCCTGATTTACAAGTTACTCTTGTGGATTTTTATGATGATGATCCCAATGAGTTACAACATACTTGCAATACCACAAATTTACCTCCCTACATTTCACAATGCCTTCCTCCTCTCTTACCAAGATAAATTACTATTCCTCTCATGGATGAGATTATTTATTTTCCCCCTCCATGCAATGCTTAAGGGCCTTATTTACTAGAATATTCCTTCACTTGAAATGATTTTGGAGTATCTAAATTATTTCAAGATCATCTCATCGTGTCTCCTCATACATTCAATAATATTAAGATTTCACCTTCTGAAACTCCCCCTGATTCTCAAGCATGTACAATTTATCTAACATATAATGAAAACTATATCATGGCCTAAGACCAATCTAGATACTTAGATGTCTAACATTACCAAAAACCTTTAGCCCAAATTCATGCTTTTAATCATGATGTGCATTCTATTTTTATGGATTGTACCTTAGATCCTGAGGCTCATGTACTTCTTGTCAATCCCCCTCTTATCAATTATCCTTGGATGGTAGAGTACATTATGCCTTCTAAATCTCTGTAAGTTCCTAAAACTTTGGATCCTATCATTCCATTAGATCCTTTTCCTATCACTAAATCCACTAACACTCCAATCTCTTCTACTCCATCTACTTCATCTACTCTTAAAATCACACTAGATGCCAAGGCCATTAATGTTTGTTAGATACATTTTGAGTATGATCACCATGGCAATCAAATTTTAGATCTTGAAGTATATGTTCAATTTTATGGTCCTCTTCCTACTTTTCCTAGTGATGAATCTATCCTTGAGTTACTTTATGCTCAAGAACCTCAACTTCCTCGGCAACATCATAAACTTGGACATTTTAAGACAAAAAATTCTTAATTCAACAACTTCATTGCTAGCATTGATCCTAAAATAAATCCAATTTTTTCCTTACCCAATGTACCATACCACTTTCAAGATGGAAATTCCATGCTTATTAAAGAAACCACTCATTTTGAATATGGTACACCATCTTGTCTTCAACCAATTATAGTTTCTCAAGAGTTCTCACTTATCGAACATGATAATTTTAGCTTATTCCTTGACAAATATCATGAAGATTTTATTTGGTCTTATGAGGACATGCCTAGAATTTCCCTATAATTATGGTGCATATATCATTACTTATCCTGATGCCAAGCCTATGCATCAAAAGCAAAGAAAAGTTCCACTTAAAGTTTCAACTTTATGTCATAAGGAAATCATGAAATTACTCGATGTTAAATTTATCAAACCAATGGATTATTATTAATGGGTTTTCAACATTATCGCCATTTGGAAGAAGGTCATTATGGTCATTTAAATTTGTATTAATTTTTTCAACATTAATCTTGCTTGTCCCAAGGACAACTTCCCCTTACCTTCAATAAACTCCATCATTGATTCAATGGCTAGTTATGAAATGTTATCTCTTATGGATTGCTTCTTGAGATACAATCAAATTCATATCACTCTTGAGGACTAACATAAGACAACTTTCACCATGGAATGGGGCACCTATTGATATGTCAAAATTCCCTTCGGCTTAAAGAACACTAGAGCCACTTATCATCATGCAATGACTCACATTTTTCATGATCTCATTCATAAAATTGTTGAAACCTATGTGGATGATATTATTGCTAAACCCAAACATCTTAAGAATCATCTTTCCAATCTTACTATAATTTTTGACCACCTTCTTAAATATAAAGTTAGACTTAATCCTTACAAATGTGTCTTTGGAGTCACATCTAGAAATTTGTTAGGACTATTAGTCTCTCTCTATGGCATTGATGTTGATCCTACCAAAATTAGTGCTATCATCAACATTCCCATTCCTCCTTCTATTCCCACCATTCATACCTATTTAGGAAAGCTTGGGGTAATTAGATGATTCATCCCCAAAATGGCATATTGAATTCACTCTATCAATTCCTTTCTCAAAAAAGGTACTACTTTAGAATGGAAAAATCCATGTCAAAAAGCCTTTGATAACATGAAAGAGTCTTTGCTTCACCCACCCACACTTCTTCCTCCATCCAATATTAAACCTTTGATTCTATATACTTTTTCCACACCTATTTCATTTGGGGTAATGCTTGCCCAATAATATGTTATGAGAAGATAGTATATTATCTATTATATTAGTTGAGGCCTCCTTGACTATGAGACACGTTTACTAAAATTAAGCATGATTACCTCACCATTTGTTTCATGGCTATAATGATTCACCACTATATGATTTACCCAACTACTTATGTCATTGTTCATTCTGAACCCCTTTTTCATTTCTTCTCTAAATCCTTTCTTCTTGGAGATAGAATTGGTAAATGGATGGTCTTACTTATGGAATTTGATCTCCACATCGTCACTCAAAAATTTATCAAAAGGCAAGTCATAACTAATCAACTTTCCATAGGTCCCATTCTAACCAATTATTCTCTTCAAAATGATCTTTTAGATGATAACATCCTTTATATTGAAAGTCTTAATCAATCTATCTCTCTCAAAGATTATTTTCATAGCTTTATTATCGATCTTGAAGCCAATCAACTTGATGAATCTTCCACTCCCTCTGGTACTACTAAATCAAAATTAGTTATCAAGGAACTTTTTGAAATTAATGTTGACTTGCATGAGGATACTTGGAACCTTCAATTTTATGGTACTAAATTCCTTTAAGGAGCTAGGGCAGATTCCATTCTCACAAGTCCTCTTAGTAAATTCATTCCTTTATATTTTTGATTCACCTTTGATGTCACCAAAAATATAGTCGAGTATGAATCTATGATCATAGGCATGAGAGCTTCTCTTGACATAGACATTTAATACCTTCATGATTTAGGTGATTCTCAACTTGTTTACCATCAATATAGTGGTGATTATCAATGTAAAAGTGAAAACCTCATTACCTATCATCAAATTGCAACCATCCTTACTAAGTATTTTATCTCTTTTACTATTGAGCATATTCCTAGAGATCAAAATTACATTATTGATTCTCTTGCCTCATCAGCATCTCTTTTTAATCCTCATCAAGTTATTTCTAATCCTTCTTTTATTATACAAATAAGAAAATCCCCATCTTTTACTCAACTAACAGATTCGCTTATCTATCATATCAAGGTTATTACCATTCGCCAAAGCCCTTGATATAAATATATCATTTAATTATTGTAAAATCAAACTTATCCTCCTAATTTAGACTCTCATGAAAATATACACATTTGTAAACAATATTTCAAGTATGTATTTCGACACAACATCCTTTACTATCATAATGTTGAAGGTACATTTTTATATTGTGTTATGCAAGATGAGGTTCCTCCTCTTCTTAAACAAGCACATGGGGGAATTTAATGTGGTCATTATAACAAACATGATAAAGCATGCAAATTCCTTTGTATGGTTTACTTTGGCCTACTCTTGAAAAGGATGCAATCGAATATGCTAAAAAGTGTACTCCTTGTTAGCTTCACGATGATCTAATCCATTCACCTCTAGCTGAAACTCAAACTATCAAATTTTCTTGGCTATTTTCCACTTGGGTATTTTATATCATTGGCAAACTACCTCACTCCTAAGATGGACATGCCTTTATCATTACCACTACCAAATATTTTACCAAGTAGGTAAAATCCATGCTCCTCATTAATGTCACCGGTCTTATTATTTCCAAATTTATTGTTAACTAAATCATTTACCACTTTGGTGTTACACATACCATCATTTTAAATAATGGTGGTAATTTCCAAAATAAAAATGTTAAATAACTTTATAACAAATTCAAGATCAACCATAAATTTTCCACACCTTATCATCGATAATACAATGGTCAAGCTGAGGCCACTAATAAAATTCTTAACAAAGTTCTTAAAAATATAATTCATGAAACCCATATGGATTGGAATATTCATCTTTACCCTACACTTTGGGCCTATCAGACTAGCATGCATACTACCACTAGGGCAACATCATTTTCTCTAGTCTATGGTTCTAAATTAGTTCTTCCTTTAGAATTTGAGCTTCCATATCTT
This sequence comes from Torreya grandis, assembly GCA_037957365.1. Lineage (NCBI taxonomy): Eukaryota > Viridiplantae > Streptophyta > Pinopsida > Cupressales > Taxaceae > Torreya > Torreya grandis. The sequence continues at coordinate 369,266 of JARHVA010008067.1, forward strand.
CGTATATCTCTTCATGGAATTATTTTGGATGAATAATTTCATGAATATTGCCTTCATATACTTGATCTTCTTGATGAACACCATCTTTCTACCTTGCAACATAACCACCAATATAATTCTCACATTACCAAACAACATAACAAATGTGTTAAAGTCTATACTTTTAAAATTGGTGATCTTGTCCTTAAATTAGACTACACCCATGAAAAAAATGTAAATACACCTAAAAATGGTGGGGCCCATATTTATTCAAAGATATTCTTGGTCTAATCACCTACCATATTAAAATCAATGATGACCACATTTTCAAAGAGCCCACCAATGTATAATTCATTAAAAAGTACTTTGCTTAAACATTTCCTTCTTTTCATGCTTTTTATCTACATCTATCTAACACATTTTTATAGGTTACTTAAGCATGGGTCTCTCCCTCTGCAATAGTTCCATCTTTTTCACAAAGCTTTAGTCCTCCCTTTTGGTCTTTTGGTCTTTTTGTTTCTTTATGTACCATAGTCTTCTTTATCTTCTTGCATTTTCTCTTGTTTTTTTTCACCCCTTGGGTTTTTATTTTATGAGTTGCTTTGTAAGACTACAAATAGGACCCATCATTCCTCACAAAACAACCATCTTTTACTTTTTTCTCATATATCTTTTTGCTTGCCAACATTATTTTCACATCCTTTAGGTTTTTCTTTTGTGATTTTATTTGTAAGACTACAGTATGACTCAATATGCCTCATAAAATTACCATCTTTATGCTCATCTATTTACTTTATTTTTCATCTCACTTATTGGCACCCCTTAGGTTTATCTTTTATGTAATTACAGTGTAATATCATGGTTAGGACCCATATCTCCTCATAAAATTACCACCTTTTCATGTATTCAATCCTTGTTCTCACACTTTAGCTTTTGCTTCTTTTGTTAGATGAAATCTACACAACAATCTATGTTAGCATGTTTTCTTCCATTTCCATCATTTTTATGATAAGGAATTACACTTTACTATCACTATATCCCTCTTTTCCCTTTGTCACATTTTTTTTGGGATTCGAAGTAATTTAAATTGTTCCATGTGTCACTCCTCTTGATTTCCCCTTCCTTTCATCTCCACATTAGATAAAATAAGGTCAAATTTAATATAGCACTTTTATTTCACCTATATTTATGAGACTCTTAGACCCTATGCTCTTTGAAGTTCTCTCTCTTAGCAACCTTGTCCCAAGTATTTAAATGAAACTCATATTTAGCACCTATGTTTGATTTTCTAAATTTGTATGGAGAACAAATAGAAAAATCCATCAAAAAAGTTAAAAGCCAAATCATCTAAAACAAAAGGAAATGATATCTAAAAGGCAACATACAAATCTCAAAATTCAAATTCACACCAAAATACGTGATTAAAAGTACATCTCTTATCTTTAATCAAAGATCAAACTCCACAATTAGCCTCACATAGAGCTAAGGTCCTTTGGGGTGTGGTAGGCCAGTATATTGAAATAGGAGATTTCAAAAAACTCTATGGTACTACCTAATTTCTCATGCAAGTACCCATTCTTCATAGTAGATTGATGGCTCTATAAGGGGTCTTGAAGAATGGGGAACACATTATGGGGAGGTAGGTCCATTTTAATTTTCATGCATATAGCCTTCATGAGATGATCTATATACTCCATTTGTTGACCTATGATTTGTGTAGCTAAGAAAAATTCTTCTAAGTTCTTAAAGTCAAAAAAATCCTATTTTGACAAACCTAATTTGAGTTTCTTTACATCGATAAAGATTTCCTCTACCTTGGTTTTTCCTTCATTCTCCCCTCCACCCATTTTATTTCCCCCCTTGATAGACAAATTATGATTCCAAATATTTTTTCCCTTCTACTTTAATTCTTTCTTTTTTACCTCTTAAAAAAGATGCTAGCACTACTTTGTTTCAGTTTTATCTATCCTTAAAGTGAAACAACATGCTTAAATAACTATGGATTACTTCTTTCTTTTTCACCATGATTTACATTTCCTACACTTGTTTTATTTCCTTTTACCATTTATCATTATTATGTTGTCTTGTTATTATGAACACCTAAGTTCATACCCTTTTTTATTGTTGAGTGTGGTTGACTTGTTACTTCTCACTCATCAATGTTGTTTTCCCTTTTTATGCATCTTTTTTCCATTATTGAGTGAGATGTGGATTGTTACTACTCACTCATCAATTTTATTTTACCATTTTGTTTAAGTCTTTTACCATTCATTTGTTTTTATGTTACCTTATTTTTTGACATGTATCCTTGGTTTGACTTGGTGCGTTTTCCTTTTTTACTTAATGATAGCTGGTTTGATTTTTTGGTCTTTAGTAACCTTGGATTTTTGGTTACCCAATTTAATATTGTTGCTTGACTTGGTCATTTGGTCTAACATAGCACCTGTCACCCCATATTACCAAATTTCCCAAGTATGTCCCATCCTCATAGCACCAAATATCTTAGATTTTTTTGTGTTTGTTTATTTTTTCTTTTTAGTTTTGTATTCTTGAGTTTGTCAAAAGTAGTCCTACACCATACACAATAAAAACTAACAACACAACAACCAATCATCCCATGATAAAGGTAAGTCAAGGTACACATCACATTTAATTTTTAGTTATTTTATTTTTATATTAGTTTCCATTTTTAGTCATTTACTTTAATTTATGTTATGATTTAAAATACTACTACTTTTTTTATCATCAACATTGTGTGTTACTATGTTATTTCTTGAAGCACCATCCTATATTACACCTTAGTGACATGTGATGAGATTTCAGTGGGGCATATGTATACATAATATTTTCAGACTTTTATCAAATATTGATTCTTTACATCTTATAAGAATCCTTCAAGATTCAATCTCTCTGATTTCACAAACTAAGGGGTTCACCAAGAAAGTGGTGGGTAGACCTTTGGTGCTTCATAGGATTGTTGTACCTTTTTTCCATATTATTGCCAATCCATCCAAATCCCAAAACCATTTCCTAAGTTATTTATCCTCCCTTGAATATTCCTCCAATATTTTCCTCCTTCTATCCCTCCTTTTTTTTTGTCTTAAACCCCTTTTGGTTAGTCAACTATACTAGGTCGACTGGGTTGACCCAATACATTTGAGGGGTATTTGTACTTTCATAGCTTATTAACCTTTCAGTCAGCCTAGCTCAGACGTAGTGATTTATCCCCAAAAACACATTGGGCCAACCCTATATAGTTAATGTTTTTGATAAGATTTAGGGTAATATCCACCTATATATATAAGATCATATAATCATTATTTTATATGTGCAATAAAGAGTTATTATTCATCTGTGCTTCTTCACAATTTACTCTTCCACCATTCTACTTGAGGAGACTTAGCTTAGGTTTCTTATTTGGAGAATCAAGCTATGTGGATAAGTCTTATATGATTTAGATTTTCTTAGTGATCCTTACAAACCACAACAACCTCTTTCAAACCCCATTTGTCCAAGGGAGAGATTGAGCCTTGATGGGTTCACATTCAGGTAAGTATATTCTAACTTTATTCTCCTCTTTTTTAATAGATAGAAGTAGCATAAGTGTTGACTCAAATAATACTATATTTCATATTTCATGTATTAGGGTGTTACTCATACATACTTTAATTAAGGTTCCCTATACATATCTTTTATATTTTTTCTAACCCTCACTTTATGCAACAAGCTTTGGTGTGCACTAGATTATATTTACTTTCTTTTTATTACAATAGGTGAATGTTTTAAAATTTTGGAATCCATTAGAGTTATTGTGTGATTATGTTAGACTGTAGGCTTTAGAACCCTTCCTAACATTATATTTTGTGACAAGTTATCCCCTAATTAGGTCTACCAAAACCCCATATTGGTCATGCTCCCGCTTAATAAGTGTATCCCAATTAATAGTGTAAGTATGTTGTATCTTCTCTAAGCCATGATTGATTTATAGACTTGATGCATATTTTATTATATATAACAAGTGTATCATGAGTTAAAAATAAGAGAGTTATGGATATACCTCAATAGGTCCTAAATGACATATGTATCTCCTCTAAATTCTTTTAATTCAAGTGGTAGGGGAGTTGAAATGCTTGATTGACACCTTGACTAGTTGTTGAAAACTACCCTTTACCTAGGCATGTTAAAGGAAAATTAGCCTTATTGATGATAAAATTAGGTTATCTTACATATTTTCTCTACCCTTGACACATCTCAACTGACCCCTTTAGTTTTTCTTTGACACATCACTTCCTTTTCTTGCTAGGTGTTTAGAGGACTCTTCATCTCCTTAGGTTAACTTTGAAAACAAGTGTCAAAAATAGGATTATTATTCTTTAGCTCATCATATCTTCATTTATGACCTATTAAACTCATATTTTACTTGAAATAATCCATTTTGATGTCTCAAACTAGCCTCAAGAATTCATTCTCTATCAAAAGCCTCAATTAGGCCTCATTCCTTGTAGGCTTAAAATCATACAAACCTCCTTTTGTAGAGATTTTTAAGGACGGAATTGATAATAAGATGACATATTTTAGTACCCAATATGGAATTATATCGTCATGTTAAATTTCATCTCCTAAATTTTAGTGGAAATAAATCCTTTCTACCTTTCTCTCTCCTCAAGTAGGCCTCCTTGCCTAGAAATTGAAAATGGACTCTACAAGATTCCCATACATTCAAAATCCAAAATAAGCATATGATTTAGTTATGTGGGTTTCTCCTTGTTCTCCATGTCAATTTTAAAGTTTTCACAACTTGTACATACCTATCAAGTATCAGAAAATAGTCTTTTAGGGCCTATTTTGTATAGTCTTATTCTTGAAAGTACAATAAAATGGCATGGGATGATTCTTATGGGAGTCTTGAACATGTTCTAGGTCATTTATAATATTTTTTGATCCATTTGGAGGCATAAAAGTTAATTTCTCTCTCATCAAGTCCTTATAGCTATCCTAAACAACTTGAAAGTGCTTTGAGTTATTAAGGATGATTCATAAATCTAGAAGCATGAATCAACCAGAGAATTCAAAAAAATAGAAGTACAATAGGGTGGATAACTTCCCCTATGATCTAAATTTACCATGCAACATCTTTGGACCAAACAAAGTAATAAAAGATAGCCTCTCAGACTATAACTAGGCATTCTCTAAGAACAGAGAGAGAAATGGGTGAGTGAAAGCTTTCTTAAGTTTGGTTTGACATCCAATTAACTTAATAAGTTATGTGATGCTATCATTGACACATTCTAATTATTCTCTAACACTTATATCTCCTACACTCTCATTAGTCAAGTCGAGGATTGCTAAGCCAATTTGACTAGAATACCCTAACTAACTATGTTTACCTATTTCATTCATTGGCATGGGGTATATAACTCATGGAGTGATTTTATATATCCATCATCATCCTCTAAAGGTCTCCAAATTTTATCCTAACTTCACTTCACCTTTCTACTTCTTAGGACTAAGTTCCCAAATAGGTATGTATATGTAATTTGGATTGCTTGAGACTGAATAAGGTTTGCCAAGTTTGTTACCTTATTATTGATTGAGTCTAAGTTTTTGATGGAATAATGTCATCACCCTATGATAATTTTCAATCACTTAATCTTCCTCAATCCTTATACATATCTCTAGACACCTCAAATAATAAATATTTCTCATGAGGTAGGCCTATTTCTTGCCTCAACTAAGTAGGTAGAGTCTTGAGCTTTGTTTTGCTTAATCACATTGGGCATAACATTATTATGACCTCAATGAAATGATAAAGTTTATGTCTCTTATAGAATTCAAACACTCACACACCACTATTTCAAGTTTTGTGAGACTTTGAGTCACTTAAGCAAACCTACAAGTGACCAACTGAATGTGTGTATACACTTAGAATTAGTCTACAACCTTGGTGTTTTAAGATTCTTACTTTAAACATTGAAAATCTCAAACTCATTGTAAACTATTGATTAGCTAAGTATCTTATTCAAATCCTTGAACTTTTTACTTTATTATCATCCATTGTCTAAGGTAAATCTTTCAGTAGGTGGTTGTAAGTGTCAATTAGAATAGTTTGACTATGTCTTAGAGTTTCATGACTACATTTATCACCCTTCAAACTTAAAAATGACTGCATGTTTTTTTTTGATGTATTAAGTAAATTATCAATGCCCTGTAAACTCCAATACTCATCAACATCATTGTTTAAGTCTAATTTATATACTAGCTATAGGTGATTGTTTGAGAGTTCTGAGTTCATAGTTTGAGTTTTACCTTTCTCACTATATCATGATATTATAGTAGTGGCCAGTCTTATTTGAAGGCTAGTTCATACTTACTACAAGGTTAAATTAGTACTTTCAAGGCATCTTTAATCACCTCTATCTTCATTGTCTCCCTACACACAATCTTGTAGGTGTGTCTTGTAGACACCTAAAATTGACCACAACTGCATTTCAAATGTAATTCAGATTGATTCCTACCAACCATTGCAAATTAATCCTAAGAATTACTGAACATCCCACATTTTCTTGTGTATAATTCATTAATGTTTAGAATCATGTTGAGACATCCCTAATTGGGATATTTCATCTTACGTAATAATAATCTCTCATGGATTCATCCCTAATCACTCTGTAGTATAACAACTATCAATTTTGTCTATGGACCTATTAAGTGGGGCACTTGATCAAAATATTGAAAGAGCCAAAATGATAATCAAAATTAATTAACTAGTTAAACAAGATTAAATGTCTGGTTGAATTATCCATTTGAAATTAATGAATATCTAAAAATGAAAATTATAAAAAACAAAATATCAAGCCTTTCATCATTACCTTTATGAGTAGTCATGCTCTTTGAAAATAATCTAAAATATCTAGTTTGAGAGCCATGCCTAGTAATTGAAAATCATAATTACATGACAACTATTAAATCAATTAGAGTTAATTTTAACTCACCTATGTTTAGTTTGAACCCATTCCAAACCTAAACTTAACTTTAACTCACCTTGGGTGAGAGTTAATTGTTAAGGCTATAAGCATAGGGCCATAACCCTTCATTTTCAAGCTTGGATATTGTAGAGTTATTATGCAAGATTTTCTCCATAAGATTCATGCAAGTAGTGTTACCATGCATAAATATTAAACCAACCAACACCAAAGCCAAGGTGCCAATGAGAGAAGGAGCTAAGTAAGCTTCATTATCAAAGACTTATTGATTCACAAGTTAAGAAAGCCATTCAATAAGCCACTTGAGAGATCCAAGGAAGGTAAAAGAGTTGTTTCTTTTATGTTTTTTGTGATTTCATTTAGTTTTATTACCTAAGCTCTCCCTAATGTCTAGGCTAGATGTGTTAGAATTTTAGTGTATTCATTTCATTTGTTTTATGAGACTAGAACAAGACTAAACTCCCGTTGATGTATTCCCTTTACACATGTCAGCACACCCAGTGGGACCCACACCCCATGAAGTTTCTGTCAAGGCCTTTTAGAGAATTCTCCTAATAATTTTCATGTAAACATTTAATCTTGCTAATCAAAACATGTGAAAATTGAAGGCCAAGAGGCATTTTATAGAAGTCATAAAGTTGATTTGTGCATTCATGATTTTGATCTCTAGAATCATGATATTTTTCAATATCACTACTCACATAGTCATGGTTTTGTCATAATTATTGTGCTTTTATGTCTACCCATTTTTTGCTTGTAAGTAAATCTATGATATTGCAATATCACAACTCTGATAGTTATGATATCACCTTAAAAATAATGATATTTCAATATCACTGATTTGAGATTTTTGATATTACCAATAATTCTATAGTTTTGCCAAAATTATAGCGATATCACCTAAATCACTAATATCTACCTACTAATGGTTTCATGCTAACAATGTTAATTTTCAATATCGCACCTCTATGAGTAGAGATATTATGTTTATTTCTATGATTTTTTTATTAGAGTAGTGATATTTCTTTAAATACACTATTTTCATGTAAGTTATGGTATTGTGCTAATAGTTGCAATTTTGTAGAGAGAGTTACAATATTTCTCTATGTTTCTATAGTTTTGCACTCTATATAAAAAATTAGAAACCCAAAATAAATATTTTGGAAGCCATTTATTCACCCATGATTTGCTCCTGAGCAAAAGGACCCCTTAACATGTTTTATAGGACCTAAAAGCCAAAAGGAGACATTTAAAACACTTTTAACTTGAAAATTTCACATTTCAAATTGGTGTTTTAAATATTATTTTTCTTAAGCTTTTTTTCCTTTTTCAAAGTTTTCAACAAAAAATGCCAAGGGGCTCAACTTTTACAACATACTTCATTTTAGTGTATTAAAATTAATTCTCACATTAGTTACATACTCATAAGAATTTTTCATTTTATCCCTATTTGTTTAAGCAAAATGAGTGACAAGTTTATGATCTCCCTCCATCCCCTTTAGGGAACTTAAGTGACCAGAAACAATCACTCTTTACCTTTGTCTCTTTGGTCCAAAAGTGTGAAAATAAAGTCGTCAAGGCCCTCCCCAAATCCATATGGTTTGGGTGACCCAAAAATGACCATAAAGTCTTTTCACTTGTCTTTATTTTCATGTATTATGGATTGTGAGTAAGAGTTCATCACCTCAGAGGTTCTTTAGGGAAGCATTGACCTTGGAATTCATCTACTGGAATCATTTTGACCCCACTCCATGATTAGTTATATAAATTAAGGGTGACCCAATGGGATGCTTATTTTTGAGCAGTTAAAATAAGCTTTGTTAGTGGTACTTACCCTTATAATATAGGGGCAACTTAGACATCACAATAATTGAGCAAGCAATGGATGTAATGGTTATAAAAAGGATACAACATTTTCACAACAACCTAGTTGATGTAGATCCAAATGACATGATTGCATCTCTAGTGTTAACCACACTTGAGGCCATATACAAATGAGCAAAAATTGATAGTTTAGAACAACCCCACTTGCCACAGACATACTGTTGATGCAGGGTAAGTATCTGAAAGATCTATGTTGCATTAAAAACTCTTGAGAGAAGAGGAGGACTAAAAATCCTACTTTTTATGGATGTTTAATTTTTGGATTAAAATTTAAAATCTTCTCAAGAGTGAGTATATTGATGGAATTTTATAGTATTATGTAACCTTATCGGTTTTAAGATTTAACATGTTACACTTAGGTGTGTATGTTATCTTGTCCTTTTTTTCATGGTTTTGAGTCTAACTATTTGTTTATCATACCACATAAAAAATGAGTCTTTTTTATACATTACTCATTTGTTTGAAGAGGTATTATGTTATTTATTTAACATCACACCTTTACCTTAAAATTTTGTCAAAACCTTTGTTTGTATGTGTCACTTATTTGAAAAGGGTATCATTATGTTACCCAATTCATTTGAAATCTTGTGCCTTGAAGTCTTGAAACAAAACCATTTTCCATATATTTGGAGAATGATAACATTGTTATGTTACTCAAATCATTTTCAAAGACTTGTTGTCTTGTTTCCAAATTTTGATTTTGAAACCAAAACCACATGTGCCTTTTGTATCTTTACTTAATGTCATCATTTCATGTTTTCTTGTATAGCTTGGTGTCTATTTTGAAAGAGACTAGTTTTCTAAATTTTAAAATTTGCCTTGATAATTTCAAATCCAAACATCGATTGATTTTTACTTATTATTCAAGTAATTTTAGCCTAGACATTGATATTTCAATTTTATATTGTGTAATTTAGGTTAATTCTTTATTCAATTTGAAAACTATATTTGTGTTGAAATTTGGGGAAGTGCTCTATCTTCCATATGCATAAAGTTTCATGCATTATAAAAACTAACCAAGTTTATGTTTAAATTAGAATGCCTTGTTTATGCTAAAGTATTTAAATTTTTTTAGATTAAATATCTTGCCTTTTATACCTCATTTTGTTTAAAGTATAGCTTTTGTGACTTTTCCAAAAGAACTAGTAATACCTATTTTGAACTTTGATTTTTGTGCATTTTTTTCCAAAAAGACATAGAAATTTTTTACTCTTTAAACCTAGATTAGACTTGTTTGAAACACTTTGTACCTAAGTTTGGAATTTCTATTTTTATTCATCCATTTGACCTATTTATGTAAGACATTTGACATTAAACATTTGATGTTAGACTGTTTGTACCAAGATTTAGCACTAGACCTTTTGGAGATATAGATCCACTTTTTAGACCAAGTTAGGCCAAGTTAGAACCATTTGTCCTTTGGACATTATTTTTAATAATTTTTATAACTCTAAGTCTTTTCATAGAATATTCATCATTTAATTAAATATGTCTCACTATACTCATAGCAGATCCATGTAAAATCTAGTATATGATAATGTGGTTGTAAAAGAGGACTTTGTTCAAGACCCCTATGGTGATGATGCGGTTTGTGAGATGGATCCTTATATTCCTTATAATACTTAATATGGGAAATAAATCCAATATCCCTTATCCTACTATTTGGTTAACACACCTCCATACTCAGAGTAGGACCAAGAACAAATAGTGTAGTACCTTTATAACATATCATCCATTGTAGAGAAATTTCAACAACAACAATACTATGTTATTATGACATTGACATATAATCCTTATTTATTTGATCATCACTTGCTTTAAAATAAGGAAGAATTTTTAATCAAAGCCAGAGAGGTAGGGGCCAAGTTTCCAACAAACTTTCCCCACGTAAATTTTCTTAGGCTAGTTAGAGTGCCTTTCAACATACCTTATAACCAAACCACTTAGCATGTATATTATATCAATCCTCAAATGCTCATGCTAATATCATATCAATACCCACGTATGCTTATCATAGGAAATGGCCTCATGGTAGATCACTTTTTACAAATGTAGATAGCATATCAAACTTATTTGAACATAGCATGCAATTTTAATAATATGGCCATGTCAAATGATCCTCTTATCAAGTTAGCTCCTTTAATAGGAGTATTAATTAAATTTATAGTCCAATACAAGTTGGGTATAGACCCATTTCATAAATCATTTTAGTTGGTGACATTTTTAATGCCCTATTTATCAAATAAGTGTTATTGCTTCTACATAGATGAATATGCCAAACATAATGGATAACACACAAGTGTCATCTAATCCAAGCCAATGTGGTTTAAATGCATCAAAAATTAGTCCACAATAAGTGACTTTAGTAAACACCATGAGTGGTTTGTAGCATTAGGGGGTAAGAACTCCTATGTGCCAACCACAATAAGCTACCTCTAATCCCCAACCAACTACTTTTTCAAGCATGCAACCAAAAGGATTTAGTAGTCCAATATACCAACACTAATGTCTTACCTCAACAAAATTTGATTTATGTTACTCTACCACAATAGGTGATAACTAACATTCTAAAACAATAGGCACCGTCCAATATACCAACACAGTAGAGGCAAAACATTCTACCATCTCAACAAGGGGTAATAAGTGTTCTACCTCTTTAGAAAGTGACAAGTATACCTCAACAATTATATACCAACATAATTTTATAATTACAAACATTATCTAATCAAAAAATTATATCTATTGGTCAATTACAAAATCCAAACACTCTACAATCACCTACTTCACAAAAATTGTTCATACAATAAATAAGTACTACTATCTAATAAGTACTAATCAAGAAAAAATTGCCTTTTATTCCAAATGTACCACAAATCTAATGACAGGGACTTGTTTCACAATAAGTTCCCCTTATTTATCCAAGTTTGACTAGTTAATAGTATGTCCCTATTCAACCATAATAAAAATAGTACTTCACTCAAAGCCATGTCCTTCCATCCCAACCATAATTCTCTCAAACATAGGCATATATACCAAATCATAATCATAATATCACACCATAATGTGTATCATTTTAATAATCATACCCTATTCCATGGATGCATATTCCTAGTTAGTTCCCTAACCAAACCAACATTCCATAGTAAACCATGCCTCCACCATACCCTAGTCAAGGCAATCCACCTTTGACTACCTAGACTCCACCACAAACCAATGTTCAGCTAGTTTCTAGGTACAAGAACTACATCAAATGAATTATACAATTATCATTATCCAAGCTAGGAAACAAACCAAGAAGCTTAAGTTGAATGACATGTGTTCCTACCTATTCAACATGGAGTATTTGTAGATACCATTTCATCCATGGTAAGAACCACCAAAATTTGAAAAATACAAGGGTAAAGGAGACACTAATGCCCATTTGACAGAATTCTTTATTGATTGTCATCCAATGGCTTATAGTGAAATTTATTTAATCCTCTTATTTCCTTGAACTCTAGTAGGATAAGCCTTGGAATGGTTCCTAAAATCTCTAAATAACTTAGTACATAATTTTTATGACCTTTCAGATAAGTTTATGCAACATTTCTATTACAATCTCAAACATGATATTTCATTGGTAGATTTGACTCAAGCCAAATAGAAATATAGTGAAAGTTTCATAAGCTATATATAACAATAGATATCACTTTCTATACCCTTCACTAACATCTTACCAAAAAAATAATTTGATGTTGTGTTTACCAAAAATTTGCACAGTGAAATATCCTATCATTTAGAACTATAATATGCACACATGTTAAAAGAGATCATCAACAAAGGATTATGATTAAAAAGGTCCTTATTAACAAAGGTATTATCAAGTTAACCTCATTAAATCAAAACTAGAACCAAAACTAGTGAAATGGCCAAAATTAGAACCAAAACCAAGTCCAAATACAAGCATCAACACTAGCCCAAGCCAGTAATTATGAAAAATTCAAGCAATTCCATTGTAACAAGAATGTTGTTAGAAATTGAGTAACTGAGTCACATCATGTCCAAATGGTGAAAATGTCATCTACTCAATCAACATTGTAAATGCATATTAATCCTCACCAATAACCTATTTAACAAGCATAGCCTTTATAGTAACCTAAACCTACTCAACAAATGTAACAATCATTACCTTTGTAAACCCCTTCTTAGGGGAGAAATGTGCCTACTCATCACATCTTTAGTGACCTTGAATAACCTATTAAAATCAAGTTTCTTAAGTTGGATTCAATTAATCTGATTAGTTGGCCCATTCTAAAGCACTATCCTAAGGGCATTCCTTATATAGACTAGTAAATAAAGAATGAGTTTTATGAACACCACCGTATTCATTGACATAATCTACACCAGTGTTTGCAAATCAAACACCTCATTGAAAATATGTTAGAAAATGGAGATATTGCATTAGATAACAGAGCATCTACATCCAATCAGAATTTGGGTATCTATCAAAACCCTTTTCTATAACATAATAATAACCAACAATAGTGATAAAAAATGCTAGAGCGGTAGAAAAAATATAATCAATAGTTGAGATATCAATAACAATACCAATAGAAACAATAACAACATCAACTAAATGGATGGAACCAAGGCCATAATGATGCCAATAACCAACATAATTACATGTAGTTACACATGACTATAATAAAGTTGTAGGCCATATTATGGGAGGTCACATTTCTACCATCACCATTAATCTAATACAAGAGATACCATAATATGACTATTTGAAAATAATTTCAATCATCCCACCTATGTTAGTGATCCTTCCTTGACCTAAGACTATGTAAAATCACACCAATAAGTAGGGATTACTACTTTTGGACCTTATATTGATAACTCATCATTTCCCCATGACCACATACAAGTGCACTAACAACTAAGACTTATCTTATATAGCCCCTCACCACCATCATTTTTTATAAATAATGGTCTTATATCTAATCCTAATTATTTAATCATAACTTCATAATAAAATATTAAAATTCCCATTGCAAAACCATCTACCACCAAACCCATCCAACTCACCATTTTGGTTAGGAGCAAGCCATATATTGTTGTGAAGGAAAAGACATTCGACAGTATGGAATAACTTTAAAAAACACTTTCATAAATATCCATTTTAAATTTATTTCATATGTCTACTCTCCACAAGAACATCTTAATAGAATTCCTAGGCCAATCCCAAGTTCCAAATTACATAAGCGCAGACAAATTCTAAGCTTTGGTTGGAAATCTAGCCCCAGGCCAATAGTTGACTTTTAACCAAAGTGATATTGAATATTGAATTTGTCATAATAATCTATTGTATATTGAATTTGTAATAGCATAACACAAAGTGAAATGTGTCCTCATATACAATGGATTGGGCCTGAATATTGTGTCTCTAAAGCTCATCAAGCATCTCAGATATATGACAGTCGATCTCTAGCAAAAAATAATTGCTATCAAGGCCTAGGATAATGAAGAGTAGGAATCACAAGGCACTATAACTTGTCAATTATGATTGGGACTTTGACCCATGATACACTATGTCATGTGTTAGACCTAAACCTATCTTATAATTTGATTTTGGGAAGGCCTTGGATACACAAAATGCATGTAATTTCATCAACATTGCATCAATGTCTCAAGTTCTCTCATTTAGGTATTGAGGTCACTATCAATGGAGATTTGTATCACTATGAACATTTCAAACATTTGGAGTCTGAGTATGAAATCTATAACTACTATTTTGGCTTAGATCTAATTCTTAAGAAAGACAAGGGAAAAGAAATACTTATTGACTTGCCAAAGGCCAATTTCATAGAACTAGACAACCTTGATTCATCTTCATATGTGCCACCTCCTAAATTATCTAATCATTTTACCATCTTGACCAATAGCACAGGTGAGTATTTGACCCATGACACATTCCACATTTCTAAGCTTCTGTAGAACCCCAAGTCCTATGGAAGACCTAAATTCAAGCCACCTTGAATGGAATGGAAACAAAAGGGAAAGGATAAATTGCATAGTCTATCTCCTATCATATTCACACTTTCCATTGGCCATAAACAAAACCCACTTATAAATGATGAATCCTAGTTATATAATGACAAACTAGTTGACTATTACAAAAATGCCTAATACCCCATTCTTAACAAGATCATGGAGAATCAAACTATGAAGGAGGAGGCCTCAAACTAAATTAAGAGGGAACTCTAAAGCCAATCTCTATAACATATTACAAAGGAACCTATGGTATTAGATTTAAACCACCTAGGGGTGACCCCACGTATCTTATTCATGTTCTGATGACTATGACTAGTGAATATGATTATAGTAGTGAAGTAGAGTTTGATCACATCCTTTACAAAGACCTTGACAATACAAATCTATTTGACACTCATGTCATTTGTACTCTTACCCCACTAGTTTGACATAATCCATTTCATTTATATCACCCTTAACTTATATCCTAGGACTAATAAGAATCCATAGTGCCTATAGATGAGTTTGAGAATGATGAGGCCTTTTTCAATTTACTAGTCCTAAGAGATAATGTTCTATTAGGAGACCACAAACAATGGTTCTCACTCAAACTAGATCTTGTAGCCTATTTTGGAGAACAAATGAACATCCTTAACCATAAACAAATAAATAAAACATTAAGGTCCCAAAGTGAAAACCTCTTTGAGACACTCTTTGACTAGGGTAAAAGTAAAGAGAAAGATTAATCTTCTAGTGAAAACCTATTTCAGGCATCATTATATGGGGGTGTTCATCCTTCCTCAAACATAGCTTAGGAGATCACCAATGAAAAAATTGCTTTTGGGTCGAGTTTAGTTATGAAGAATAACATTCCTTTGAAAAAATCATCCAAGAGTTTCCCAAAGTATTCGTAATATGGCCATCCTTGACATTGGGAAATTCTAATTCATCTTGTCTAAGAGAACATGAAGATTTAGTCCAAAATAGAGGACTTTGCCCTTGTAGGCTAATTCAAATCATTACCAACCATTTTGGAAGATGGATCTACTCTCCTTGTAGAAGACACTACAAAATTCAACATCAAGACTCTATATGACCTGAAATGGATTAAATTAGGCATGTCCCTCATTAAGGAGGAACCTGACATCTTTACATCCATTTTAAGGGAATTTGTTGACATCTTTGCTTGGGATTATTCAGACATGCCAGATTTGGACCACACCTTGGTGGTACCCCACCATATTGTACATCTTGATGCCAAACCCATGAATCATAAATTATGTAAGATGCATTCTTGTATTACTATATTAGTAAAGAAATAGTTGGAAAATCTCTAAGAAGCAAGATGTATTTGACTGATTGACTATGTAGAGTGGATCTCAAATGTTGTTCTAGTTAGTATGAATCTATAAGGAATCAAAATCTACACTAATTTCAAAGATATAAATAAGGCTTACCCTAAGGATTACTTTCCTCTACTAAACATTGATATGATAATTGATTATATAGTGGGGTACTAAAAGCTTTCACTTATGGATTGATTTTTAGGATACAACTAGCTTTAGATTGAACTAGAAGACCCATATAAGATAAGGTTCACCACACCCTAGGAAACATTTTGTTACAAATTTATGCCATTTGGTCTCAATAATTTTGGGGCCACAAACCAAAGAGCCATGACCATCATATTTCATGATATAATGCATGACATTGTTGAAGACTACATCAACGACATATTGAGAAAATCAAAGACCATGGCCAATCATCTAGCCACAATAAGAAATATATTTGAGAGGCTACATGAATACAAAGTCAAACTCAATCCTAAGAAGTATATTTTTGGAGTTACTTTAGGAAAAAATTTAGGCTTCATCATCTCTCATAGATGCATTGAACTCGATCCTACCAAAGTCCAAGATGTGATCTAGGAATTTGACTCAAGCGAGGATGGTTAGTATGGTGTTAGTTTTAAAATGAAAACTAAGTGAAATGAACACACTAATATCATAACATCTCTAGGCCTAGACACTAGGGAGAGCTTAGTTAATAAAAAAAATGACAAATATAACTAAAAAGTAAGGAATAAAACACTATAATTCCTTCACCTTCTTTGGATGCTCCAAATGCCTTTGTAGTAATGGCTTACTTGGTTTTGTGCTCATGAAGTCCTTAACAATGGAAGTTTGGCTACCTCCATCTCTCCTTGGCACCTTTGGCTTATGGCTTAGCTTTCTTGAAATCAATTTGGCATGGTAACACTAGTATCAATGGCTTCTTGAAGATATTTGTGCATTATAAATTTGCACCAAAATAGCTTAGAAATGATGTTGTGAGGCCTCCTATTTATAGATTTTTGGATTTGTTTAGAATCAACCTCAACCATCCATCTCAAGATTGAGATGTGTGGTTGAGGATTAATTCAATTTTTTTAATTAAGTTTGTAATTATATTTATCATGACATTGGAATAAGGGGAAATTAAGAGGCATGGAGGGCATCATGGAAGGCATTGATGAGGCATGGAGGGAATGAATCATGATATTTGTGGTATTTATGGCCTAGGGATGTCTTTCCGAGAAATGAGGTCACCTGATGATGTATAAATTCAATATTCATTTCCAAAAACAAGTTTTCAACAAGTTTCCATGGAATTATTAATTAGGCATTGATTTAGGTTAATTAGCTCTTAAGCATGATTAAACACTTTATGCACAAATTACTCAAATTGATCAGAATGCCTTGTTATTGGTCTAAAATTTGACTATATTAGAATTAGAAGGTGATTTCAGATGCATTGGAACCATATTCCCATTTAGGATGTTGTCAAAAATAAATAACAAAGACACATGTCTTATGTATAAGATTTGATAGGAAAGAGCAATCCAGAGCACCCAGGTGCAAATTTAGCATTTTGACTCAAAATGATTTGATCAAAATTAGCTAGCCCATAATTTGTATTACCCCATTTAGTGATACCTTGGCCAAAATTGGCACTTGAATATGTTAGTTTCACATCATTTATCATGTTTTAGCGTTTTTAGGCCAAATTGTGCATTTTGGTAGAAATTGGTCAAAATCTTGATTAGAAGTTATCGATGGCCAATTTTAGGTGTCTACAATTTACCCCTGTTTACCCCTATTTTTAATCTATAATCATAGTAACATATTCTCAAATAATGAAAAGGTCCTATAAGCCTATAACTACAATGATGATAAACTAACTGTATGATGTCCCCTCGAGGGAATGACTGGCACAAGTGGGTCAAAAAATGGTCCCTCAAAAAGAAAGAAGCAAAATGAGGGGGCCAAAGAAGGAAAGATGATGGGGTGAAAACATAATGATATTAAAAATTATTCAAAATCATTGAAAATGCAAGTGAGATGGTGTATAATGGTTTTCCCAAAGGTGGTTATAAATACTATACCCTGATAGTGGCAACATGGTATAATAACACAATGATTTTCCCAAAGGTGGTTATAATCATTGAGAAGATAGAGCTACCCTAATTAGGACAGACAAACAAGATAATAACATGCCCCTATATAGGCAAAAAAAGTAAAGTGGTGACAACAAAATGATTTTCCCATAGGCAGTTATAATAATTGGGCCCTAATTATATAAAACATGATAAACTTGGCTGAGGATGATGATAACTTAACATAGAGAGTAATGATGAATTGGAATAACCTACTAGTAGCGAGATAATCATCTAAACTAATAAAGGTTGAAATTCTTTTATGGCTAATTACTCTATTTGGGATATGATTAGGATGGAATCAAGATGTCAGTGCTGAAGAGATGCCATCATTGTTGAATAGACTTCTTAAATCTGAGGTTTTTTGTAGCATGTGTTAGTAGGAATCATGATATAATATTATGAGAACTTGGCCAAAATATGCATGAAGACTGACTCTCGTAATCCAATAATCAATAGAAAACAATGCATCAATGATATAAACCATGATGAAAATTTAAAAATATGAATAGGGATGGATTCAAGTGTAAGTGTGGACAAGGAATCACCCAATGAACACACATAAACTAAATCAAGGCAACAATGCTAAAAGCAAACAAACAGATAGACAAATAAATAAAATAAGCAAAAATAAACAAATAAACAATGTAATATAAACCCTACAAATTAAAAAATAGGTGACAACTTAACAAACAAACAAAATAGGAGAATAGAAGAAAAGGAAGGGGTGGCCAAGCTATATCCATATGAATTTAGGAAAGTGGACACTACCTACATAGTTCCATGGATGTGATAATTAATAAAAAACTTTAGGCTAAATGTACTTCTCCTAGGGAATGGGAAGAATGTGATAACCAAGGAAAATAAATAGAATGAATGTGATAGAAGAATATGAATTCTCTTGCAAAATGACAAGTGCATAAGAGAAAAAGGCCCAAAAGGAGGGGGAAACTAAATGACAAGTGATTTGCTTGTAACTTAGTAAGGGTTCCCAGAATCCTTAAGGCAAAGAAGTGGTCAATGTTTTTGTTATTTTCCAACAATTTTACAAATGCTTTTGGAATTTTTTGGAGTGTATCAACTCAATCGAGAATGATGAGACACTAAATGGTTCAAACTCACAAAATGGTGAGAGCATTTAAACTAAAGTTTCTTGAAAAATGGTGAGAGTGTGGCTTAGGGTGCTCATAAAATGGTGAGAGCATGGCTTAGGTTGTTCACAAAATGGTGAGAGCATGGCTTAGGTTGCTTTCAAAATAGCGAGATCATGGCTTAGGTTTCTCACAAAATGGTGAGAGTATGGCATAGGTTACTCATAAAATGGTGAGAATGTGGGGAAAAGGGTGACTTAGCTGACCTCAACAAATATTGAGCACTACCTACATAGTCCCAAGGTAGGAGCTCAAGTCACTATAGTTTTACCATTATAGTGGAGGAACTCAACTAGTGCAATAGTCAATTCAAACAAAATAGGCACAGTTGGTAAAAAGGTACAATGACACATAAGAAGTGGCAAGTTGGTATCTCAAGGCTTAATATTGCCCCTAGTTTGCCCATAGGTAGTTATAACTAGGACACAAAAGCATAGATAAATGGTACTAATTTTCCCAAAGGCAATTATAATTAGTATCAAGACTGGTGGTAAGAAAGGACTAATAAATGAAGGATGCAACTATCAAAAATTCTATCACACTATCCCAAAATATGCTCTCTATTTGAAGTACTTGAATGAACTGATGAAATGACCAAATACCTTGATGTTGAAACTATGTAATGAATGACAAAAACTAAGGTCAAATAGGCTAAGCTTTAGAAGACACTAGATCAGTAGAATGGAAGTAAAAAGTGGAAATAGTGAAGAGGATAGATAGGGATGGTATTTGTATAAAGAATAATAGTGATAAAATGGCATAATTGAAATAGTCCTTATACACAATACACCTTAGTATTCAAGCATAGTACCACTTGAGATGAATAATATTCATCGACTCTAGAAGTTCGTCGTCATCTAGTGTGGTAAGCTTGTATGCTCCTGATCTATAATCTATAGTGGTGATGAAATTCCCTATCTAGTTTGGTTTGAATTTCCCTTTATGCTTCTTATCAGCCATGGTATTCTATTGGTTTTATTTAAGAACAAGATCACCAATTTAAAATGTTCTATACTTAACATGCTGATTATAGTGGCCTTTGAGTTAGTTATGATATGCTTGAAGATTGTTGAGTTTGGCTATACATTTTTCATCAAGTATATCTAGATCTTGTAGGTGAGCTACTCAATAGTCATGATCATCTAGGGCATGCTTGAAAGAGATACTAGTGAAGGTAATTTTACCTCAATGGGAAGGATGGCTTCAGTACCATAAATGAGTATGGAGTGGCTCCTATGGGGGTACGATGATTGGTATGGTATGCCCAAAGTGTAGGAAATATTTGGAGGTGCCAATCATGATTGACATCATTGATAATATTTAAGAATGTTGACAATGGTTTTTTTGGATGCCTTAGCTTAGCTATTACCTTGAGGGTAATACGTTGTAGAAAAATGTTGTGTGATGTTATATTTAGTACATAGCTATTCTACATCCATGTTCTTGAATTATCCTCCATTATTAGATATAATGTTAGAGGGGATACCATAGTAGCAAATGAGATGGTTGAAAATGAATTTAGAAATTTGCTTTCCAGTCACGTAAGTGAGGGGTATAACTTCAACCCACTTAGTGAAATATTCAATAATGGTAAGGATATGTTTATGGCTATCAAATGTAGTGGGGTTAATCTTCCTAATGAGGTCGAGTCCCCATGTAAAAAATGGCTATGGTGTCAACATTGGTTTTAATTTTTTTGTTGGGGCATGAATCAAATTAGCATGCCATTGACATTTGTTACACTTATTTACATATGTAGTGGCATCTGCATCCATTATGGGTTAATAATAACCAATACGTAAGAGATTTTTGGATAGGAGTACCCCTATATAATGGGCTCCACATACTCCTTTGTGAACTTCTCTTAACGCTAATGTAGACTTTGCCAAAGTTAAACAACGAAGCAGAGTTCCATCAAAACTATGATGATAAAGGGTAGATCCAAGTAGAGTATAATGAGCATAATGATGAATGAAGGCTTTGGTTTTTTTTAAAGATAGGTTAAGTGGTATAAATTGGTCATGAAGGTAGTTATAAAGGTCTGAGTACTAGATAGAATTAGGACCAATGATATCACAAGTTATGGCAATGATTGAAGGTTCATGAGTTGGTGCTGACAAATTATTGATGAAGAACTGATACTGTCTAGCTTTATCTATTTGTTGAATCAAAGATCCAATAGTAGCCATAACATCTACCATTCTATTACTAGCCTTTGGTATGTGCTCAAATTGAATGTTGGCAAAATTTTTTTAAGAGTGTCAACCATGGCTTTATATGGAGCCAACTTATCATCTTTGGTCTAAAAATGATCTGTGACCTGATTGATGATTAACTAAGAATCACTATAGACTTGGAAATGAGTTATATTCCAATGCATTACTTGTTGAAGTCTTGTAATAAGTGCTTCATACTTAGCCATGTTATTTGTACAAGGAAAGTTGATTCTGAATGATTTAGGGATTAAATCCCCCTATGGTGTAATAAATAATAGGCCTACCCCCAATCCATGTGCAGTGAATGAACCATCAAAATATAGTTTCTAAGGTTGCTCCTCAAGGGGTGTGTTAATGATGGTCATGATGGATTCATCAAGAAATTGAAATGTGAGTGGTTGTGTATCCATGAGAGGTGCTTCAATAAGTTGATCTACAAGAACTTGTCCTTTGATTGCCTTTTTATTGACATATTATATATATAACTCATTGAGAAGCATGATCCATTTAGCCATTATACCTTAAATTTTTTTTGTATATAGTAGATACTTGAGCGGATCTACTTTTGAAATGACCATGATTTTATTATTCAACATGTAATGACATAGTTTTTGAGCTACAAAAACTATGGCTGGATAAGCTTTTTCAATAGGTACATAGTTATGTTCGTAGGTAACCAAGGTGCAACTTAGGTAGTATACAGCACATGATTTTCCATTTTCATCATGTTGAGCCAAGAGTTCCCTTAGAGCATGGTCGGTAGCTGATACGTATAAAAAGAATGGCTTTATTGGCATTGGAGGTAATGAAATAGGTGGATTGACAAGATAGTATTTGAGTTGTTGAAAAGTTGTTTGCCAGTGATCATCCTAGTGAAATGAAACTCCTTTCTTCAAAAGGTGTGTAAATGGATGGCACTTATCTACTAATTGAGAGATGAAGCATTAGATTGATTGGATATTACCCTACAAACTATGGAGTTACTTTAAATTGGTTGGTGGTGGCATCTCAATTATATCATAGACTTTAGCCATATCAATTTCAATACCTCTACAAGACACAATGAAGCTAAGTAAGTATCTTGAAGTTACACCAAACACATATTTCTTTATATTTATTTTGACTTTGTATTCTTGTAGTCTTTCAAATATCTTATGTAGCACTGCTAGATGGTTGGCCCTAGTTTTAGATTTTCCTAATATGGCATTGACATAGTCTTCAACAATGTCATGCATCATATCATGGAATATTATAGTCATGAACCTTTGATATGTAGATCTATCATTCTTAAGTCCAATTGGCATCACTTGATAACAAAATATTCCCCATGGAGTGGTGAACACTATTTTATGTTGATGTTCTAGTGATATTCTGATCTGGTTGTATCTTGAAAAGCCATCCATGAGTGAAAGCATTTCATAACCCATCATGGATTTGATGATCATGTCAATATTATGCAAGGTACAAGATTTGTTGATGTCTCAAAAATTATTACAAATTTTGATCCTTTCAAGATTTTTACTCACAGGTACCACATTAGAGATCCATTTTGAGTAATCAATAGATTAGATACATCCTACTTCTAAGATTTTTTCCAACTCTCTATTTACCAATATATCAATGTGAGGATGCATATTACATATCTTTTATTTTATTGATTTTGTATCAGGATTAGCCACAAGGTGGTGCAGAACCAAAATAGGGTCTAAACTAGGCATGTCAGAATAAGCCCACGCAAATATATCCACAAACTCTCTCAATAGAGCTAAAAAGATGTTGCATTCCTCCTAAGTGAGGGATGTACCTAATTTTATCCATTTTAGGTCTAATAAAGTCTTGATATTTATCTATGTTATGTCTTCGACTAGAAGGGTAAAACTATCTTTTGGGATAGTAAGGACTTGAACTATTAGATTATATTAGGGTCCTCTATTAGGGCTTACTCAACTTCTCCTAGGCATGATGAATCTAAATCCCTTAATGGAAGATCTAGATATATGAAAAAAAATAGTTATAAATTCTTAAACAATTTGATCAAATACTTGTTATTTCTCAAAACTAAACTTAGATCCATAGGCAAGTTCATCATTGGTGGTTTCTTAGTCTAAATTTAAATAATAATGAACACCCTCATCTAATAGTGCCTAAAACAGTTTTTCACCACTAGACTAGCCTTTATTTTTACTTTTTCCTTGGTCAAAAAGTGCCTCAAAGAGGTTTTCACTTTGAGACCTCAATGTTTTACTTATTTGTTTTTAGCTAAAGGTGTTCACTCGCTCTCCAAAATAGGCTATAGGATCTAATATCATTAAGAATCCTGATTTGTGATTTCCTAATGGAATGTTGTCTCTAAGGCCTAAGAAATCATAGAATGCCTCATCATTTTCAAACTCATCAATCGAGAGACTAGATTCTTGTTGGTCTCAATCTATTAGCTGGGGATAGTATAATGGCAATGGGCTGTGATGAATGGCTAGGGTAAGGGTATAAATGGTATTGATATCAAATAAGTTGGTTTCAGCTAGGTCATCAAAGGTGAGGCTATGATCAGACTCTGTTGCACTATTATCATCATCATCAATAGTCACTGGTGATAGAGTTTAAATAAGATATGTGGGGTCACCCCCAGGTGGTTTAAATCTAAGTCCATAAGGTTTTTCATAATGATTTGGTCTGAGGCCTCTTCCTTCATATTTGTGAGGCTCCATGATCATATTGGGAATATGATACTTTGAATTTTTATAACAATCAACTTGGTTGTTTTTATGTAGCCATGATTCATCTCCTTCAATAGGGTCAAGTTCTAGGCCAGATGCTAGTACAAATGTGGTAGCTCCCTTATTTTTATTCTTTTATTTCCAATGCATATATGGGGTGAATTTAGGTCACCCAAAGGTTTTTGAATTATGAGGAAGATTAGAAATATGAAATTTAGCATGGTTCACATACTCTCTTAGTTCATTATCTAAAATGGTGAAATGATTAGAAGCTTTAGGAGGTGGAATGTGGGAAAGGGAATCCAAGGTATTAGGATTTATACAATTACCTAGTGAAGGATCAACAAGTATGGCCATTCCTTTCTCTTATTTAGAAATTGGATTCATACCATACTGATAATTATAGATTTGAAATTCAGCCTCAAGATGCTTGCAGTGTTCATATGGGTGTAAATCTCCTAAAATATTCACTTCCATCCCTGAGTGGTAAAACTTGATACATTAGTGTAGCATTGATGAGACTGCATGAATCTCATGTAACCAAGGCCTCCCTAGAAGCATATTATATGATAACTCAAGATCAAGCACATGGTAAAATGTATCATGGGTCAAAGGCTCAATGATAAATGGTAAACTAATGGTGCCTTGCGATTCTCTTTCTTGATTATCATAGGCTTTAATAGTTATTATTTATGGCTGGACATCTGTCATTGTGTACCCAAGAAGCTTGATGAGCTTTAGAGACACTATGTTGAGGCTAGATCCAATATCGATAAGGACACATTTCACTTTATGTCATCTGATACAAACTTCTATGTAGAATGGGTTATTATGGAGTGGGCCAAGAGAAGACATATCACTTTGGTTGAATGTGACATGTTGGGCTAGAGCTAGGTATCCAACCAAAGCTTGAAATTTATCAGGGGATATGTCACTAGAAATAGTGAATTAGGTTAAAAACTCATTCAAGATGTTTTTATGGATTATTAACATCTATATAAAATCTAAAATAGAAATTTATGCTAGTGTCTTTTGTAATTGTTCCACAATATCAAACTTCTTATCTTGGTTAGTAGTTAATAGTTTATTCTGAGGTTAAATGGTTGGTTGGATGATAAGAAAAGTGGTAGATGGTTGTGGGCCTAGGATAGTAATCTTTAACCTCTGAGTTTTGATTGCATAATCAGGATTAAATACTAGACCATTATTACTAATTGATGTTGAAAATGGTGTGGAACTAGACAGGATAAGTCTTGATTATTGGTGCACTTGTATGTGGTCACATGGCAAGAATGAGTTGTCACTATAAGGTCCAAAAGGGGAAGTCCTAATTTTATATATTGTCTATATGCATTATTAGGTCAAATAAGTATTATCTATATAATTTTGTTGAATGTTATTGTTTAGCAATGGTCTAGGTTGATTAGTGTATGGTTTAGGATTAATGGAGATGGTATTAATGCTACCCCTATAATATAACTTAAAATCTTATTGTAGTCATGTGTAATTACATGGTAGGTTTGTTGCTTTTTACTATTATGACCTTGGTTTTATCTATTATTCTATCATTGTGGGTTCTACTACTAATTTTGTTGATTCTGCTAGTTTAGCCTTTGATTTTGCTACTCTATTGGCCATTATTGTTGTTGTTGATTATTCTATTATTGTTGATTATTATGTTAGGGAAAGGGGTTTTAATAAATCCCAAGAGTTTTATTATAAGTGAAATCACCATTATCTAATTTTATCTCTCTATTCTCCAACATATTTTCAATTAAATGCTTGATTTAGACACATCTTCATAGATTATGCTCATTGACCTAATGATAGTCACAAAATTCATTTTCATAGTATCAATCAAGATAAGGAATGCCTTGAAGATAATGTTTTGATATAGGCCAAATAATTAGATTAGCAATAGAAATATTGTGAAATATAGACTCAATAGGTTCTCCTAGGTCACTAAAGACATGACGTGTAGGCATAGTTCTTCTAAGGGGAAGGGTTTGTAATGGTAATAGTTACTGTATTTTTTGTATAGGTCTTGGTTGTTGTGATTGAAACATTGGTTGGAGAGGTTTATAGGTAGGATTAAGCTAAAAAGGCAGTGTGGATGATGTCTGCGTAGTTTGGACATGACAGGGTTTGGTTACTCCATTTCCCACAACATTCTTATTATGGTTGAATTGCTTCGATCTTTTGTGGTTATTGGCATGTGCCAGTTGTGATTATTGCACTTAAATGGGTTGTTGGTAATTTCCCTAATTGGTAACTTGATTTTGATTAGTTTAATTAAGATTTATGACTCCTTTATTGATGAACACCCTCTCGATCAACAAACCTTTATCAATGATTTCCTTGAACATATGTCATATTGCAGTTTTAGATGCTAGGCTATCTCACTATGTAAATTTTTGATAAACACAATAGATATTTTTTATCTGGTAAACTATGGGTGAAACATCTTGAAAGGGCTCTCCATCACTGTAAATAACTTGTAAAACTCTCCCCAACTTTTTTCTTTGCTTGTGTCAAGTCTACTAATGAAATCACATGCTCAAGATTATAGGAAAAGTGTTGCATAAATATATCAAAAATATCATTAAAGTCTATTACTAAATTCTTGGGAAACTTCAAAAACCACTCTAAGGCTTGTCCAACCAAGATCCTTGGAAAAAACAACAAAAAGTATATGTCACTATATGCCACTAGTTGACATGTGATAAAGAGTTCAGTCAAATGAGCCTTAGGGTCACCTTTCCCTTTATATTTATCAAATTTTGATGGTTCATATCCTAGAGGAGATGGTATCTGCAAATAATCCATGTTAAATTGATAGGAAAATATGTTATCCAATTTGAACTTTTTAGTTTGTTTACTAGATTGAATGGTAGCAATTGCATCCTTCATCTATTGAAATTCTTGGGATAGGAAACTAGATGGAATATTAGTTTGAGGGAGAATTTGAGTTTGGATAGATGGTTAGGAGGTCATAAGTGGGACACTTTGACTAGGGTATGATAGAGATACCTTTTGGGGTATATTTGTTGGGTTGGCGAATGGACTTAGGAATATGCATACATGGATTAGGATGTATATGAAATTGCACATTTGGTTGTAGGATCTGGTTTGGGTTGGTGATAAAGGTTTAACCTGGGGGATTTTATGGTTGGGATGGAGGGATATAAATATATTGTGCCTACTATGGTTGAAAAGGGACATGATGTTGATTAATCAACCCTTGTTTTTGAGTGGAAAATTATAGACCAAGACCTTATTTTTGGATTTGTGGCACATTTTGAACCAATGGTTGTCTAGTAGCTACCTAAGAAATATGGGGACCTCCTTGTTCTACGAATCCATGTGAGGAAGTGAAAGGGGGTTATAGATTTGACATCTATTGTTGACTAGTATTTACATGTTATTGAATAGTCATTACTTGGTTTTGGATTGGTATATTAGTCTATGACTAAAGAGGTATATTAATTGTTACCTAGAGGGGTGGAACATTTTTTGCCCTTGATTGAGGTGGCAATGTATTTATCCTCTATTATGTTGATACACTAAACTATGCTTGTTGTTGGGGAATACTACTCATTACTTGTTGAGGGGGAGTAGGGTTCATCACATTTTTTCATTTAGGAATGGTGTTAGCCATTGTTTGATTACCTAATCCCATAGGTTGTATACTTGAGGAAGCAATTGGTTGAGTACCACTTCAATCAGGATTGGATTCTATTTGTATATTGTCTACTATGTTTGGCTCACTATTTAGTGTAGAGGTCAAAGACACTTCTTCAATAATGGGCATATGCATGAAGTTATTTATTAAAGTGGTTTGTATGTATGGGTTAGAACTTGGATTCTCTTATCTAGTTAACTCTATCAACACTCCTGTTGAAGGTACTAGGTCAATAAGAGGCTTACTCACCATGTTCATCTGATTGAAATCATGTGCTAAATTTAGGTTGGTTTGATATGCTATTTGTATTTGGTTAAAGTGATCTTCCATGATATTTTTGTCTCGATTGAATATATTAGGGTCTTGATACATTATTTGGACTAGATTCATAAGATTGCTACAAGAAGCGTGTCAATCATAAATGATATTGTGGGGCACTCTTACTAGACTTGGTAAATTTTCATGGGAGAAGTCTGTCAGAAACTTGGCCCCTAACTCTATGGATCTAACCAAAATTTCATCCTTGTTTTCTAACAAATGTCACTCAAACAAAAATAGATCATACATGGAAGATGTATTAGTGTAATATGACTGTTGAAGAACTTGCTCATCCACCATGGGTATTATAACTAGGTATTGTGCAGTTTGCTCTTGGTCCTATTCTATGTAAGGTGGTGTGCTAACCAAATAGTTAGCTAATAGATCTTGGCTTTGTGCCCCTAATTGAGTATTATAAGAGGGATAATAATCCATCTCATAAGTAATATTATCTACATAGGGGTTTTGCACCATTTCTTCTTGTGTAACTACATTACTAATCCCTAAGTTGTACATGAGTCCACTATGAGTGTAGGAATACATGTTGGGTTCCATAGTCAATGTTTTGAGATAAAAGGTCAAAGATTTCTACAAACTCTAAAAAGGAAAATGTCTAAAATAGACAATGTTCCAACTTGGTCTAGATTTTTCAAAAGGATCAACAAGTTTATGCAAAGGTTTACGAGGAAAACAAGCTAGCATGAAGTATCTAACATTTCACTATTCACACAAAGGTAAGCAAGTAAACGATCTAAAAATAAAAATACCAAACTCTAAGGTTTAAGTGTTTCAAATCAATCTAATCTAGGAATTTAAAAGTTGCTAGGTCTTTTGGCCAAACACAGTGTCAAAAGCTATGCTCAAACAAGGCATGTTCTAGGACTCTTGGCCAAATGGTGTCAAAAGCTAGACTTTAAAAATAGATGAAAGTTTTTAATCTAACAGATTTGAAACACTTCTAACAAACACTATGCATTTTATTCTTGGACGTGAACTTGATCAACTAGGTATAAGGTATGAAACAAAAGGCACTTTTAGTAATGTTTTTTTTCTCATAAATAATGGTATAAAACTTAGTTCTTTTTGACAAACAAGCTAGACAAAAGTGAATGGTATAACTGAGTTTTAGACAAAGGATCACAAAAGTACACTTGGATTAGTCTAAAATTATAGGAACAAATTTGGAATTCTATATAATAAGGTCTATGAAAGAATATTTGAAATGTTTTGGGTAGCGTAACGATGTTATACTACCCAAAAAGTGTGATAAAAAAATTTGTTTCAAAAACTCTCTAAGGTAAAGACATTTTCCACAATTTTGATGGCATAACACTACCTTTCTTGACTCAAAATGTGGTGGTGTGTAAACTCAAAGTGTAAGTTTTTTGCACAAAATGGCTTAAGTCTATCAAGTAATGATACTAATTATGAGTCTTTAAATGGCCTACAACCCAAATTGGAAATTAAACCTAAGTTCCCTCAATTTTAGTGCAAATGGTGAACCCACTTAACACATCAACCCTATGAACTTGTAAAGGTGTAATTCCAAATTTAAATTATAAATGAATGAATTAAAAAAAATTGGTAAAGGTCTAGACTTAATTTCGTAGGATAACTATGCCAAAGTGGATGATATAAATCTCAAGCTTTTGATGCACTTTGAATAATACAAATTGATGATCTTATGCAGGCAACATAATGCCTATTCGTTCAAAGGAAAATGAGGACCATGTGTTTGGTTTGGATTTTTTGTTTACACCAAATTTTAAATCCAAACAAGACTTTAAACTAGGACAAGACCAACTAATTTAATCACCCTTAGATCCTAAACTTACAAGGTTACTTGGTATTATTGGAATCCATCAATATAAATCATTTTAAAAGATTTTAAGTGTTCATCCAAAATTAAATGAACATTATATAGTAGGGTCCTTACACCCTCCCTTCTCTCAAATGATAGTACTATGACATGGACCTTGGAGTGCACCTTGCACTAGTAATACTTCTGTGGCAAGTGGGGATTTGTCTAAGATCTAAAAAGTTTATGAATGATCTAGGGAAATCAATTGCACAATGACTTTCATACCAAACAATGCAAAATAAAAGCATGGATTTTGGATCCATATCACTTGGCTTGTTATAAAAAGGTCTAGTCCTTTTTGAAACCAATACATCCTATTATTTGCTCAATGTAGTGTGATGTCCAAAGTGCCACTATGTCTCATGTATAACTCCAAAGGAGCCAAATGAAGTCAATGCCAGGAGATGAAACCCTAGGTCAAAGCTTCCCTAAAGAACTTGTGGGAGGTGATGAAGTCCCCCTTGTAAGTCAAGATGCATAAATAAATAAAGCATGAAAGTAGAAATACTTTAGGTTCATTTTCAAGATCACCCAAACTTTGATGAGTTTTTAGGGAGTGCTTTAGATGACTTTCTTTCTAAGCCTTGGACTAGGCAACTTGTAATAAGAATATCACTTTTTATTCCAAGGGTTCCCTATAGGGGACAAATGAAAGAGCATACATGCAACATTCCTCTTTTTGCCAAACAAAAATTTGATTAAACAACTATTGAAAACAAGAATTGATAAGTGTGTTCAATTTTAAACCCAAAATGAAATATTTGGTGGTGTTCATTTGACCCCTTGGTCTTAGTTGTAAACTTTGAAAACATTCACCAAAAACATCTAAATTATTTGTTAAACACCAAAACAAGGTTCTTAATTGATTTTTAAGCATGCAAAGGTGATTTAAACATGTTTTGAATAAATATCAATCTTGGTCCTATAGCAAAATTGTTAGCATGTCCTTTAACTTTAAAGCTCTTTTTAGATTGAAATAATGAACTTTGAAAAAGTAGCTCTTGGGTCTATGTTTTTGGAAAAACATAGTGACCGACATCAGTTATTACCACTGACATTGGTTGCTCTTGCTAACCAAGATTTAACCGATGTCAATTTTGTTAATTGACATCAGTTAAGAAAGGTAACTGATGTCAGTATTACTTGTTGATGTTGGTTACTATGTAAAACTATGGCAAATAAAAATATCAAAATAAAGTTATAAAATCAATTTATAAGAGTTTTAAAGGCTCAAATAAATATTTTAGAGTTGTAGAATGATCTCCTTCAGGTATGAGATGCATCTAGTCCCACTAGGCATGCTATTATGTGATCTAGGAATTTGACTCAAAAGAGGATAGTTAGTATAGTGTTAGTTCCAAAATAAAAACAAAGTGAAATAAACACACTAATATCATAACATCTCTAGACCTAAACACTAGGGAGAGCTTAGTTAACAAAAACAAATGACAAACACAACTAAAAAGTAAGGAATAAAACATAAGAATTCCTTCACCTTCCTTGGATTCTCCAAATGCCTTTGTAGTAGTGCCTTGCTTGGTTTTATGCTCATGAAGTCCTTGGAAATGGAAGCTTGGATACCTTCATATCTCCTTGGCACCTTTGGATTATGGCTTGGCTTGGCTTAGAATCAATTTGGCATTCTAACACTAGTATCAATGGCTTCTTGAACATATTTGTGCATTATAACTTTACACCAAAATAAATTAGAAATGATGGTATGAGGCCTCCTATTTATATATTTTTATATTTGATCTGAATCAACCTCAACCATCCATCTCAAGATTGAGATGTGTAGTTGAGGATTAATTTAATTTTTAGAATTAAGTTTGTAATTATCCTCATCATGACATTGGAAGAAGGGGAAATTAAGAGGCATGGAGGGTATGAATCTTGATATTTTTGGCATTTATGACCTAGGGATGTCTTCCCAAGAAATGAGGTCACCTGATGATGCAGATATTCAATATTCATTTTCAAAAACAAGTTTTTAACAAGTTTCCATAGAATTATTAATTAGGCCTTGATTTGGGTTAATTAGGCCTTGATTTGGGTTAATTATCTCTTATGCATGATTAAGCACTTTATTCACAAATTAATCAAAATGTCTCGTTATTGGTCCAAAGTTTGACTGGATTAGAATTGGAAGGTGATGTTAGATGCATTAGAATTGTATTCCCATTTAGGATGTTATCAACAAAAAATAACAAAGGCACATGTCTTGTGAAAAATATTTGATAAGAAAGAACAATCTAGAGCACCCAAGTGTAAATTTGGCATTTTGACTCAAAATGATCTGATCAAAATTAGCTGGCCCATAAATTGCATTACCAAATTTAGTGATACCCTAGCCAAAACTGTCACTTAAATATGTTAGTTTCACATCATTTAGCATGTTTTAGAGTTTTTAGGCCAAATTGTGCATTTTGGTAGAAATTGGTCAAAAGCCTAATTGGAGGTTATTAGTGGCCAGTTTTAAGTGTCTAGACAAGCCATTAATACAATGCTTCCACCTTCCAATCTAAAGCAAATCCATAGTTTGTAAGGTAAGATCTAGTCTATCAGACACTTCATATCATAGTTTTTGTAAATATTCCATCCATTTACACAATTACTAAAGAAAGGTGTCAAATTTCATTAGGATGACAAATGCCAAAAATATTTTCAACACATGAAAGACTATCTTTCTAATCCACCTATTTTGTTTCCACCTATGTCAAGAAATTCATTCTTACTTTACCTATCTACCACTGAAAAAGCCCTAGAGGAAATTCTAACTCAACATGATGATAATGGAAAATAACATTCTATGTATTATCTAAGAATACACTAGTTGCATATGAACATAATTATACGCCTATAAAAAATCATGTTTAGCTATGGTCTTTGTAACACAAGAAATATGGCATTACATGTTAAACAATAAGACCATATTTATTTCCAAAGTAGATCCACTCAAGTATCTACTATCCAAAATAGATTTACAAGGTTGCATGGGCAAAAGGATCATGCTTCTAAGCAAGTTCAAGATAGAATACATTAATTAGAAAGCCATCAAGGGACAAGTACTCATAGATCAACTTGTTGAATCTCCCCTTGAAGATACCAAACCATTGACTTTTCAATTACTAGATGGGTCCATTATGACCATCATTGAAACACATCTTGAATAATATCACTAAAACCTATATTTTGATGGATCATTCACATCACATGGATTGGGGGTAGGCCTATTGTTTATTACACCATAGAGGGATGTTATATCTAAATCATTTAGTAAAAAATTTTATTTTTCTAACAAAATGGATAAATACAAAGTACTCATTGCAAAGCTTCTCTAGGCACTAAAATGGAATATTCAACATCTCAAGGTTTATGGTGATTTTTAATTAATCATCAATCAAGTTACAGACCACTTTCAAACTAAAGATGGAAATTTGGTTCCATTAAAGGCCATAATAGACACTCTCCAACAATAAAATACCAACATATAATTTGAACATATACTAAGAGATAATAATAGAATAATGGATGCCATGGCCACCATTGGATTTTTTATCTATCATCCAGACAAGTAAAAATAATATCAATTCCTCATTAAAAATATTTTATCACGTACTCACAAACCTTCAACCATCACAATGATCTGTGATATTACTAGTCCTAGTTATATATGGGATTTAGACCTATTTACCTACCTTCATGACTGTATTATGCCACCTAACCTATCATAAAAACAATAGAATGCCTTTACCCACCAAGATACACATTATAGCTTATTTAGACCAACCCTTTACCACCACAGCTTTGATGGAACTCTAATTCATTTTTTAAATTTGGCAAAATCAACATTATCATTATGATAATTTCATAAAGTATGTGTATCCCCCACTATTGGGGACATCCTAGCCAAAAATATTGTATGTACCAGGTATTTTTGGCCAACTATGGATGCAGATTCAAATGCATACATCAAAAGATGTAACAAATGTCAATGGTATGCTAATATGATTCATGCCCTATCCAAAACACTAAAACCAATGCTTATGCCATGTCCATTTGATACATGGGACCTTGATCTTATTGAGAAAAGTAACCCAAATTTATTTGATGGCCATAAACACATCCTTATCACTACCAAATATTTCACTAAGTGGGTTGAAGTTATACCCCTCACTTATGTGACTGGAGAATAAATTTCCAAGTTCATCTTCACTCATCTCATCTATTATTATGGTATCCCATGTAACATTATATCTGATAATGGTGGATCATTTAAGAATAAAGATGTTAGAATGTTATGTGTTGAGTTCAACATTACTCAAATTTTTTTTACTACATATTACCCATAAGGTAATGGCTAAGTAGAAGCATTAAAAAAAAAAATTGTCAACATCTTTAAAAAGATTGTCAATGATGTTGGCCACGATTAGTGCCTTCAAATATTTTTCACCCTATAGGCATACTACACTAATTAATGTAAACCAATAAAATCACTCCATATTCCCTAGTTTATGTCATTGAGGACATTCTTCCCATTGAGGGTGATTTAATTTATCTATGGATCTCGCTCAAACATGTCATCAATGATTAAGATTATCGATTAGCTCACCTATAAGAGATAGAGTTCCTTGATGAAAAATTTACGACCACTATCAATAACCTTTAAGCATACCAGAATTGACTCTATGGCCACTATAACCAGTGGGTCAAACATTGAGAGTTTGAACGTGGGGATCTTGTTCTCAAAGAAAACCAATAGAATACCATGACTGAAAAGAAGCATAAGGTAAAAATTCAAACCTAATTAGATAGGCCCCTATATCATTATTTTAAATATGGTTTTGGAAAATACAAGATCACCACACCATACAGGGATGAACTTGATGAGCTAATGAAGATTATACACCTTAAGAATTACTTCAATTGAGAGACTTGAAGTATTATCTATGAGACCAATTTACATTATATCATAATATTGACATTCTTATTCATACCATTCTACCATACCATGTACCATTCTACCATACCATGTACTATTCTAATGTACCATATACCATTCTACCATACCTTTCATTTTGACCAAAGTTGTTTTTACCCTCCTTATCCAACCCCTTTGACCTTAGTTTCATTCCATTATTTCTTCAGGCTCCTTAAGTGAGAGGATTCAGATTAAGTTTTATAAATTGATTCAACATTTTAGATAGAGGCTATATTTTGGACCATTATGATAGTGTTTTGGTAGTTTCATCCTTTAGTTCTTATTTCATTTCATTTCAAGTGCTATTGATTATAACCACCTTTGGGAAAAATTAGAGTCCTACCATCATGCTACTATTATAACCGCCTATGGTAAAATTAGTATCAATGACCTATGTCATTATTTTCTAATTATAATTACCTATGGGAAAAGTAAGAATAACACCTCTAGCATTCCTTAAAGTTCCACCTTGCCAATCCTATGCCATACTATGACATTTGCCTACTTTGCCTATTTTTATGAACTTACTTCTACCTAGTTGGATTCCTCTACTATAAGGTGGAACTACAATGACTTGAGGTCCTAATGGGACTATGTAGGTAGCACTTGATTCATCTTAAAGTTAGCTCAGTCTCCCTTTGCCATGCTCTCACCATTTTGTAAGTAATTTCCAACTTTGAATGCTTTCCTCATTGTATGAGTTGGACTATTTAGTATCTCATCATTTTCAATTGAGTTGGGATGCTTATAAAATTCCAAAAACATTTAATAAATATCTTTGAAAATCCTAATAATCACAATATCAATCACTTTCTTGCCTTAAGGATTCTAAGACCCCTAGCTATTTCATAAGAAACCACTTATTATTTATCTTCCAGATCCTTACTGGCCTAACATTCTATACACTCCCCATTTTGTGAGACCATTCCCATATTCCTCTACATCAATCATGTTTTCTTGATAGTCATTTTCTTCTATACTATATCCTGGGAGAACTACATTTAGCCTAAAGTTTATGTTGGACCTTGAGTCTATGGAACTATGTAGCAACTTCTATTTGTTTAATACATCTGTAGTCAGCTCAGCCACCCCTTTCCTCCCCCTCCACCCATAATTTTTTTTGTTTCACTATCTCCTATAACATAGGAACAACGTTCATTGTCTTGTTTATTTCTTATTTGCACTAGTATTGTGATTAACTATTGTTTGTGTTTGTTTCATATTGTTTGGAGTCTTTTCTTTAATTTTTAGTATTTTTGTCTTTCTATGTGTTTACTTGTTTGCCTATTTTTTTGCTTTCATTATTGTGCCTTGACTTAGTATTTCTATGTTCATTGGGTGATTCCTTGTGCGTTATACTTATGTCCATCCATATTCATACGTCGACATTGTCATAATGGTTTTTATCATCGATACATTATTTTTAATTACTTATTAGATCATGTGTTAGTCCTTATGTATATTTTGGCTAAGTTATCATGGTGCTTTATCTCATGATGCCTACCATCATGTGCTATAGAAAAAATTAGCTCAATAAATCTTACAAGTAATGTATATGTGATACTTCTCCTTCACACCTAAAAAGTTCTTGATCTACCCAAATCATTCCTAAATATAAAGTAATCAAATGATTAAATTATTTTCATCCTTACTAGTTAGGATGTGCATCTCCATACTAGTAGATTGCCAAAATTCATCTTTATCCTCTATATCAACTTACTCTTACTCCATGAGTACAAATTTAGTATATAATCCAACTTTTCCAAATTTTCCATATTACTCCCATCATTCTGCCTATGATTCTAACTACCTTTTGGCAAATCATTATGTATCATCCCATGCATAGAGCCAATGATTATAACTACCTATGGGAAAATCATGATGTTTAAATATATTCAAAGGTTAATGATTATAACCACTTTTGGAAAAATCATTCTCTTTCTTCTACCCAATTGGGGCACAATTTCAGTATGATATTGCTTATAAATACATGTGGGAAAACCATTATTTCTATCTACCCAATTGAGGCATGTTTTTATCCTACCAATGATTATAACCACTTATGGAAAAATAATTGTTTTCCCTTTTAATGATTATAATTTCCATTGGGAAAATGATTATCTTGATACCCTTATCATTTTTTTAATGATTATAACCACCTATGGATAAATCATTATCTTTTTAATCATGTTATGTTGATGATTATAACCACTTGTGGGAAAATCATCTTGTTTATTTACACCAATGGGTAAACTCACATATGCCACTAATTATAACCACCTATGGGCAAATTAGTTTTTTTGAACCCATTATACCTTTTCATCCCATCATTTTCATTCTTTCAAGGAACCGATAATTGACCATCTTTGCTGACCATTCCCTTGAGGTGGCTTCCAGAGCTCATCTATTACTATTGTATTATTAGGCATATAAGACCTTTTTCATTATTTGAGAATACATTACTATGTCTATCACTTTCAATGCCTTCCCAAATAGGGGTAAACTATAGACACCTAAAATTGACCACAACTAGTTTTTTACTAGACTATAGACTGATTCCTACCAACCATTACAAATTAAGCTTAAGAATCATTAAATATCTTAAATTTACTCATGAATCATTAATTAATGCTCAAAACCATGTTGAGATTTCCCTAATTAGGTTATTATATCATATGTATAAATAACCTCTCATAGATTCATCGCTAATCACCTTGCAACATAATAACTATCAATTTAGCCTATGAACCTATTAAGTGGGGCACTTGATCAAAATCTTGAAAGAGCAAAAATGCTAATCAAAATCAAGTAAATAGTTAAACAAGATTAGATGCCTAGTTTAATTATCCATTTGAAATTAATGAATATCTAAAAATCAAAATTCCAAAAATCAAAATATCAAGCCTTTCATCATTGCCTTTATGAGTTGTCAATCTCTTTGAAAATTTCCTAAAATATCTTGTTTGAGAGCTATGCCTAGTAATTAAAAATCATAATTACATAATAATTATTAACTCAAATAGAGTTATTTTTAACTCAACTATGTTTAGTTTGAACCAATTCCAAACCTAAACACAAACATAAAATACCTTGGGTGAGAGTTAATTCTCAAAGCAATAAATACAAGGCCATACCCCTTCATTTCCAAGATTGGATATTGTAGAATTATTATGCAGGATTTTCTCCATAAGACTCATGCAAGTAGTTTTACCATAACTAAATATTAAGCCAAGAAACACCAAATACAAGGATTCAAGGATCCATGGCGAGAAGGATCCAAGAAAGCTTCATTAGCAAAGACTTGATGCACAATCCAACAAGCCATTCAACAAACCATTTAGAGCTCCAAGGAAGGTAAAATAGTTGTTTATTTTATATATTTTTTGTGCTTTCATTTAGTTTTGGTACCTAAATTCT
The DNA here is from genome assembly GCA_037957365.1 of Torreya grandis. Classification (NCBI taxonomy): domain Eukaryota; kingdom Viridiplantae; phylum Streptophyta; class Pinopsida; order Cupressales; family Taxaceae; genus Torreya; species Torreya grandis. Next base: position 407,942 of record JARHVA010008067.1, read on the forward strand.
CCCTAGTGTCTAGGATAAAGGTGTTATGGTTATAGTGTGTTTATTTCATTTGTTTTATGAGACTCACACAAGACTAACCTCTCCTCTATGTATTCCTTGTCCACATGTCTTAAGTTTCTAACTTGTCATCAAATCTCTTTGGCTTGAAATGCTTAGAAACCTTCATTGATCTATGAAATTTTTCAATTTAAAACATCATAGTGATTTCATGCATATAATCTCAACTTTGAATGTTGATGACATTGGATTTATCTTAGAATTGCATACCTATAGGTCTATAGGTGATTGTTCTACAATCTTGTGCATTGGAAGTTGAGAAATGTAAGCATGAATGTTATAACTAAAATATAATTACCTATAATGCATAAAATTATTTAACAAGCAAACACAACTCTCAATATACTTATAAATTCATATTCAAACCTTCTCAAATAAACTTGCTATGCAGACACATAGTTTACAGTCCCAAAAGGTAAATGAAGATGTAACTAGTTTGAGACTTATACAAAATGTTTAGCTGATCAAAGGGTCAATGATGGATTGAAAGGATATTAGATGGTAGTTAATAATAATTTATATGTATTATAACACCTAGATAACTATGGAACACATAAATATGATAATCATTTACAAACTATGTATAAGAGTCACTTTCCTTGTCAAAAGACCATCCACACATGCCACCATAGTGAATGGATGTGTATGATACATATAAATATCTCTAATATATCATTCCAATTAGTTTTATCTAGCCATAAGCTCATATTTTACATTATAGTTACACAAAACTTAACTTGTGGGGATTTGAGTCTTCAAAAATCAATTTATCTCTTTAGCAATCATTCATAAATATAAGGAAATCATTCTAGTGATGAATTATGAAAATTTTAATCTCATATGAGTCCCAAAATTTGGATAAAATTTTAGCCCCCAAATCTACATATACAATATGTACCATGTAATTGAATTTGGCCTTCAAAAGCTTGTGAATAGAGGATGGAGGAGAAAGAGATATTCTTACAACTTTGGAAATTCAAACTTATTCCGATGCTTGTTTATAACCTATGTAATCTCAAAGAACATTCTAAAACTCATTTCACCTACAAGTGACTTTAATAAGTTAGTACAAGTCACTTAACTACTCAAGATGGTGTAAAAACTCAAGAATCTGACCTTGTCTTGACTCTATGAGAGATTTGGAAGTTATGTAACTACTCCAAGGATTTTGGAAGGTTTTTGGTATGGATTTACCTCTTTTGAGACTTTGACATACATAAATGTTAGCCAAAAATCACCTTTTCGCTCATTCACCACCTTCAAGCTTACCAATGAACCTTAAACACTTCAAAAAACCATTAAATGATATTAAAAAGTTATTAATATATAAAATGACTTTGATAAACTCCTAATCACATATTACACCTCTTGACCAAACTTTATCTCACCATGACATGTCTAAACCATTATATGACCAAAATATGGCATTACCTTAACTTCTTCAAATAAACCTTAAAAAATGATAATAAGGTTTAATGAAGAATTTTATGAATAATATAAACATGAAAATCCTATGAAAATTTCAATTTAGATGGTGTGACCAATTTTGATTTGGGGTCAAAATTTGGTCAACATTATCGACAATTCATAGGGGTAGCATGCCTACAATGCTAATTAACCAATAGCCTTGTTTATTCATTCGGAAATGGAGTCACTTACACTTAGTTTCAAACTTTATAAGACTTTGACCATGACACAACAAATTTATTTTATCTTCACATAATAAAAAAAAATAACACACACCAAGAAAAACAACAAGATTCACACTTGTGCTATCAAAGACTTAGGGAACACAACAACAACATAATCAAACTAAACTATATACAGCTAACATGAGTAAAATTTATTCCTCCTAGATAAAAGAGGAAAATTGCATAATATTTTGATCCATGACATGAAGGATGACATGAAACAAGTTTTCTCTTAAACCTTGTTCTTGATGTTTTCATCTCCTTTATTCTTACCAATCTTCTTGGCATGATCTCAAATGAAATAATAATAACCACAAACATGTCACATATAAATTTGAATTCATGTTGTGTTTCAACAATCTTATCATGGATTTTCTCAATTTTAAATTTGTCTAATAATGCTTCATCTAAGCATGTTTCTTTTATCTTCATAGAAACTTGAATGACATCAAACTTCTTACCAGTTGCTACAAGCTCTTCAAAGAGCTTTGATACTCAATCAAATCTTCATAACTATCCTCAATGGAGACATCTTGTTTAATTTCCTTATGAAAATTATCTTTAATAGGTACCATACCTTTGTAAATTTAATCAATCTATTTAAGGAGTTTAATATGTTGTTGCCAATCACCTTTGTCTTCTTTCCTCTCAAGAACCACAAGGCTGTCAAGAATTCTAAATATTTCTATGTAGTCATGAGGTTACAAGGCAACTTCTTCAAGTTTATTTTCTTGTCCCTTATGTACTACCTCAAAATTATCACTTAGAGAGTCTTCAACTTCAAGTCTAGCTACAACCTCAACTTTCTTGGATGGCATATGATCTTATTTTTGAAACACACCATCAAGGACATCTCCAAGAATATCTTCTCGCTGACTAGTAGGAAGTGTAGGCTCTTGAAGGGCCTCAAACTCATCACATGTCTCATTTAACCTCTAGCATAAGTCTACTTTACCTATGAAGTTAGCATCATATTTTTAATCAATTGGTTTTTCAAAACCAATCTCTTAAGCATGCTCATGAGATTCAACCAACTCATCTAGTGTGATGTTCCTCTCCAAAGCTTTCTCTTTTATGTCTTGATCAAATTTTTCATTGGAATCTATAAAATAATCTTCATTATATCTTTATTTAATCAAAAATATTGATTTGTGTTTGTCTTCACTAAGGTGGCTACATATAGTGAACTCTTCATCATAGACACTTAAGTCATCTTCTTTATAAGCTACCAATTTAGATTCATCTTCCTCACTTGATTCCCATAGTATAAGTTATTATTTAATAAGCGATGTGGTGGGAGGTCAATGAATAGTTTAATGGGTTTAAGAGGGAGTATGAGGTGTGGTGGATGGATCATGAATGGTCTTAGGAATGGGGGTTTCTTGAATGATATCTTAAAGAGATGACAAGTTGAGTTGGGCAATGGGAGAGACATCTTCTTCAACAAGAACATCACTTTTCTCATATCCTTCGTGAGGCTCTTCAATAGCTAAAAATTTATTTTTAACCTCTTGATTTTCCCACATCTTTAATATATCTATCCATAATCAGATATAATATCTCACTTGATACATCTCCTTAGTGATAGTATATTGGGTTTCCTCTTCAACTAACCTCCACATACTCATCAACTTTTGAACTGAATCTCTCAACCTTTCTATGAGATATATAGGCATCACATCAAGTTCTTCATCCCATGTTCTCATCACCTCTTATGAATCTAATAGATTTGGTAAGAGTGCCAATAAGGATTTGGCTTGAGATGGAATTGAAGTAGTAGGAGGGGAGGAGTATGATTGTTGTAAGTCTTGGTAAGGTTTTTGAGGTATGTAATTGGATTCATATGAAGATAATGTAAGATAACAATATGAATGACATGAGTCATGATAAGGCTGATAGGGATCAAAGTGAGGTTGATATGGATCATAGGTTTATTAAGAATCATTTTGAGGCTAATAGCAAGACACTTCTTCTTCAACAAGAACTTCATTTTGTTCATATCCTTCCTCATAACCTTCTTGAGGGTCTTTTTGATAACCTTAGGATTCTTAATAAGGATGCACAATGACATCATGGTCATATAGAAGAATAATAGGTTGACCATAGGGCTACCATGACTCATGAAGAGGGTAAAAAGTTTGATATGGTTATTGAGACAGATATATGGGGTCATGCTAACGTTGATAAGGAGGTGTATAGTAGAAATTATCATTATGCACAACCATCCCAACTTCATGAGTAAAATGAAAACATAAGATATTGACAAATACTTTTCACCATAAGTACATGTGCTACTTTGAAAAAACTAATTGCATTCAGAGTCACCATTAGTATTTGTTAAATGCCTCCAAAAGATTATAGATAGAATGGCACACCAAGAATTCTTCCAATCCTTTGGAACTTAGTCCCATTGGGCATACAAAAATTATTATCACACAATATTTCACCCTTGGAGGGGTAGTTCAAGCCTACTATAAATTGAGTGGAACATGGGATTACCCCTAGGCCTATGGGTTGCCTATATTAGGGGTAAACTATATACAACTAACATGAATAAAACTTATTCCTCCTAGATAAAAGAGGAAAATTGCATAATATTTTTATCCATGAGATGAAGGATGACATGAAACATGTTTTCTCTTAAACCTTGTTCTTGATGTTTTCATCTCCTTTATTCTTACCAATCTTCTAGGCATGATCTCAAATTAAATAATAACAACTACAAACATGTCACATATAAATTTGAATTCATGTTGTGTTTCAAAAATCTTATCAAGGATTTTCTCAACTTTAACTTTGTCTAATAATGCTTCATCTAAGCATGTTTATTTTACCTTCATAGTAACTTGAATGATGTCAAACTTCTTACCAGTTCCTACAAGCTCTTCAAAGAGCTTTGATACTCAATAAAATCTTCATCATTATCCTCAATGGAGACATCTTGTTTAATTTCCTTATGAAAATTATCTTTAATAGGTACCATACCTTTGTAAATGTATTCAATCTATTTAAGGAGTTTAATATGTTGCTGCCAATCACCTTTGTCTTCTTTCCTCTCAAGAACCACAAGGCTGTCAAGAATTCCAAATCTTTCTATGTAGTCATGAGGTTATAAGGCAACTCCTTCATGTTTATTTTCTTGTCCATTATGTACTACCTCAAAATTATCACTTAGAGAGTATTCAACTTCAAGTCTAGCTACAACCTCAACTTTCTTGGATGGCATATGATCTTATTTTTGAAACACACCATCAAGGACATCTCCAAGAATATCTTCTAGCTGACTAGTAGGAAGTGTAGGCTCTTGAAGGGCCTCAAACTCATCACATATCTCATTTAACCTCTAGCATAAGTCTACTTTACCTATGAAGTTAGCATCACATTTTTAATCAATTGGTTTTTCAAAACCAATCTCTTAAGCATGCTCATGAGATTCGACCAACTCATCCAATGTGATGTTCCTCTCCAAAGCTTTCTCTTTTATGTCTTGATCAACTTTTTCATTGGAATCTATAAACTAATCTTCATTATATCTCTATTTAATCAAAAATATTGATTTGTGTTTGTCTTCACTAAGGTGGGTACCTATAGTGAACTCTTCATTGTAGACACTTACATCATCTTCTTTATCAGCTACCAATTTAGATTGATCTTCTTCACTTGATTCCCATAGTATAGGTTATTATTTAATAAGCGATTTGGTGGGAGGTCAATGAATAGTTTAATGGGTTTAAGAGGGAGTATGAGGTGTGGTGGATGGATCATGAATGGTCTTAGGAATGGGAGTTTCTTGAATGATATCTTAAAGAGATGACAAGTTGAGTTGGGCAATGGGAGAGACATCTTCTTCAACAAGAACATCACTTTTCTCATATCCTTCTTGAGGCTCTTCAATAGCTAAAAATTTATTTTTAACCTCTTGATTTTCCCACCTCTTTAATATATTTATCCATAATCAGATATAATATCTCACTTGATACATCTCCTTAGTGATAATATATTGGGTTTCCTCTTCAACTAACCTCCACATACTCATCAACATTTGAACTAAATCTCTCAACCTTTCTATGAGATACATAGGCATCACATCAAGCTCTTCATCCCATGTTCTCATCACCTCTTATGAATCTAATAGATTTGGTAAGAGTGCCAACAAGGATTTGGCTTGAGATGGAATTGAAGTAGGAGGAGGGGAGGAGTATGATTGTTGTAAGTCTTGGTAAGGTTTTTGAGGTATGTAATTGGATTCATATGAAGATAATGTAAGATAACCATATGAATGATATGAGTCATGATAAGTCTGATAGGGATCAAAGTGAGGTTGATATGGATCATAGGGTTATTAAGAATCATGTTGAGGCTAACAGCAAGACACTTCTTCTTCAACAAGAACTTCATTTTCTTCATATCCTTCCTCATAACCTTCTTGAGGGTCTTTTTGATAACCTTAGGAATCTTAATAAGGATGCTTAATGACATCATGGTCATATAGAAGAATAATAGGTCTACCATAGGGCTACCATGACTCATGAAGAGGTTAAAAAGTTTGATATGGTTATTGAGGAAGATATATGGGGTCATGTTAAGGCTTATAAGGAGGTGTATAGTAGAAATTATCATTATACACAACCATCCAAACTTCATGAGTCAAATGAAAACATAAGATATTCACAAATACTTTTCACCATAAGTACATCGGCTACTTTGAACCAACTGATTGCATTCATAGTCACCATTAGTATTTGTTAAATGCCTCCAAAAGATTGTAGATATAATGACACACCAGGAAACCTTCCAATCCTTTTGACCTTAGTCCCATTGGGCATACCAAAATTATTATCACACAATATTTCACCCTTGGATGGGTAGTTCAAGCCTACTATAAATTGAGTGGAACATGGGATTACCTTAAGGCCTATGGGTTGCCTATATTAGGGGTAAAATATATACAACTAACATGAATAAAATTTATTCCTCCTAGAGAAAAGAGGAAAATTTCATAATATTTTTATCCATGAGATGAAGGATGACATGAAACAAGTTTTCTCTTAAACCTTGTTCTTGATGTTTTCATCTCCTTAATTCTTACCAATCTTCTTGGCATGATCTCAAATGAAATAATAACAAATACAAACATGTCACATATAAATTTGAATTCATGTTGTGTTTCAACAATCTTATCATGGCTTTTCTCAAATTTAACTTTGTCTAATAATGCTTCATCTAAGCATGTTTCTATTACCTTCATAGTAACTTGAATGACATCAAACTTCTTACCAATTGTTACAAGCTCTTCAAAGATCTTTGATACTCAATCAAATCTTCATCATTATCCTCAATAGAGACATCTTGTTTAATTTCCTTATGAAAATTATCTTTAATAGGTATCATACCTTTTTAAATGTATTCAATATATTTAAGGAGTTTAATATGTTGCTGCCAATCATCTTTGTTTTCTTTCTTCTCAAGAACCACAAGGTTGTCAAGAATTCCAAATCTTTCTATGTAGTCATGAGGTTACAAGGCAACTCTTTCAAGTTTATTTTCTTGTCCATTATGTACTACCTCAAAATTATCACTTAGAGAGTCTTCAACATCAAGTCTATTTACAACCTCAACTTTATTGGATGGCATATGATCTTATTTTTGAAACACGCCATCAAGGATATCTCCAATAATATCTTCTATTTGACTAGTAGGAAGTGTAGGCTCTTGAAGGGCCTCAAACTCATCACATATCTCATTTAACCTCTAGCATAAGTCTTATTTACCTATGAAGTTAGCATCATAATTTTAATCAATTGGTTTTTCAAAACCAATCTCTTAAGCATGCTCATGAGATTCAACCAACTCATCCAATGTGATGTTCCTCTCCAAAGCTTTCTCTTTTATGTCTTGATCAAATTTTTCATTGGAATCTATAAACTAATCTTCATTATATCTTTATTTAATCAAAAATATTGATTTGTGTTTATCTTCACTAAGGTGGGTACCTATAGTGAACTCTTCATCATAAACACTTAAGTCATCTTCTTTATCAGCTACCAATTTAGATTGATCTTCTTCACTTGATTCCCATAGTATAGGTTATTATTTAATAAGCGATGTGGTGGGAGGTTGATGAATAGATTAATGGGTTTAAGAGGGAGTATGAGGTGTGGTGGATGGATCATGAATGGTCTTAGGAATGGGGGTTTCTTGAATGATATCTTAAAGAGATGACAAGTTGAGTTGGGCAATGGGAGAGACATCTTCTTCAACAAGAACATCACTTTTCTCATATCCTTCTTGAGGCTCTTCAATAGCTAATTTTTTTTTTAACCTCTTGATTTTCCCACCTCTTTAATATATCTATCCATAATCAGATATAATATCTCACTTGATATATCTCCTTAGTGATAGTGTATTGGGTTTCCTCTTCAACTAACCTCCACATACTCATCAACTTTTGAACTGACTCTCTCAACCTTTATATGAGGTAAATAGGCATCAAATCAAGCTCTTCATCCCATGTTCTCATCACCTCTTATGAATATAATAGATTTGGTAAGAGTGCCAACAAGATTTGGCTTGAGATGGAATTGAAGTAGGAGTGGGGGAGGAGTATGATTGTTGTAAGTCTTGGTAAGGTTTTTGAGGCATGTAATTGGATTCATATGAAGATAATGTAAGATAACCATATGAATGATATGAGTCATGATAAGGCTAATAGGGATCAAAGTGAGTTTGATATGGATCATAGGGTTATTAAGAATCATGTTGAGGCTAATAGCAAGACACTTCTTCTTCACCAATAACTTCATTTTGTTTATATCCTTCCTCATAACCTTCTTGAGGGTCTTCTTGATAACCTTCCTCATAGGATTCTTAATAAGGATGCTCAATGACATCATGGTCATATAGAATAATAATAGGTTGACCATAGGGCTACCATGACTCATAAAGAGGGTAAAAAGTTTGATATGGTTATTGAGGCATATATATGGGGTCATGCTAAGGGTGATAAGGAGGTGTATAGTAGAATTTATCATTATACACAACCATCCCAACTTCATGAGTCAAATAAAAACATAAGATATTGACAAATACTTTTCACCATAAGTACATGGGTTACTTTGAACCAACTGATTGCATTTAGAGTCACCATTAGTATTTGTTAAATGCCTCAAAAAGATTATAGATAGAATGACACACCAATAATTCTTCCAATCCTTTGGACCTTAGTCCCATTGGGCATACCAAAATTATTATCACACAATATTTCACCCTTGGAGGGGTAGTTCAAGCCTACTCTAAATTGAGTGGAACATGTGATTACCCCTAGGCCTATGGGTTGCCTATATTAGGGGTGAACTATATACAACTAACATGATTAAAATTTATTCCTTCTAGATTAAAGAGGAAAATTGCATAATATTTTGATCCATGAGATGAAGGATGACATGAAACAAGTTTTATCTTAAACCTTGTTCTTAATGTTTTCATCTCCTTTATTCTTACCAATATTCTTGGCATGATCTCAAATGCAATAATAACAACTAAAAACATGTCACATATAAATTTGAATTCATGTTATGTTTCAAAAATCTTATCATGGCTTTTCTCAACTTTAGCTTTGTCTAATAATGCTTCATCTAAGCATGTTTCTTTTACCTTCATAGTAACTTGAATGACATCAAACTTCTTACCATTTGCAACAAGCTCTTCAAAGAGCTTTAATACTCAATCAAATCTTCATCATTATCCTCAATGGAGACATCTTGTTTAAATTCCTTATGAAAATTATCTTTAATAGGTACCATACCTTTATAAATGTTTTCAATCTATTTAAGGAGTTTATTTTTAACCTCTTGATTTTCCCACATCTTTAATATATCTATCCATAATCAGATATAATATCTCACTTGATACATCTCCTTAGTGATAGTATATTGGGTTTCCTCTTCAACTAACCTCCACATACTCATCAAATTTTCAACTGAATGTCTCAACCTTTTTATGAGATATATAGGCATCACATCAAGCTATTCATCCCATGTTATCATCACCTCTTATGAATCTAATATATTTGGTAAGAGTGCCAACAAGGATTTGGCTTGAGATGGAATTAAAGTAGGAGGAGGGGAGGAGTATGATTGTTGTAAGTCTTGGTAAGGTTTTTGAGGTATGTAATTGGATTCATATGAAGATAATGTAAGATAACCATATGAATGATATGAGTCATGATAAGGCTGATAGGGATCAAAGTGAGGTTGATATGGATCATAGGGTTATTAAGAATCATGTTGAGGCTAAGAGCAAGACACTTCTTCTTCAACAAGAACTTCATTTTCTTCATATCCTTCCTCATAACCTTCTTGAGGGTCTTCTTGATAACCTCCTCAAAGGATTCTTAATAAGGATGCTCAATGACATCATGGTCATATAGAAGAATAATAGGTTGACCATAGGGCTACCATGACTCATGAAGAGGGTAAAAAGTTTGATATGGTTATTGAGGCAGATATATGGGGTCATGCTAAGGGTGATAAGGAGGTGTATAGTAGAAATTATCATTATACACAACCATCCCAACTTCATGAGTCAAATGAAAACATAAGATATTGACAAATACTTTTCACCATAAGTATATGGGCTACTTTGAACCAACTGATTGCATTCAAAGTCACCATTAGTATTTGTTAAATGCCTCAAAAAGATTATAGATATAATGACACACCAAGAATTATTCCAATCCTTTGGACCTTAGTCCCATTGGGCATACCAAAATTATTATCACACAATATTTCACCCTTGGAGGGGTAATTCAAGCCTACTCTAAATTGAGTGGAACATGGGATTACCCCTATGCCTTTGGGTTACCTATATTAGAGGTAAACCTATATATTTACAGGCTATCTCCCTATATTTGTGTTGATTGTTCATCGCCTATACTACTAACTTTTTTGAATGAAAAAGGAGAGAGAAAACATGAATGAAACCTATCCTAGTGTGGTGATGCACCAAATTTAAACTGATCACTATCAACCAACTAAAATTAAACTTCAAACAAAATCCTAACCTACACATGACACTAATCCAAATCTACCTTCTACATAAGTGTTTCTCATAGAGGTTTGTGAAGCAATCTTTAGATAGGAGTGTAGAGAGGATTAAAAAGCAAGTTATTTAAGAATTAGTTCATAAATAATGAGACATGCACAAAGAGCTAATTAACCAATCCTATCTTTCTTATGAGTATTAAAAAATATATCAAGAAACAAATGAAAGAAAGAAACACCATATTAGCTTCCCAAATGGATTCACCATACCAATGTGGTTTAAAAACATTTTCTTCCTTGATTAAGCATCCTTGCCTTTATTAACAATGGTGGTAAGCTCCTCCAATGCCTCAAGAACACTCCATAAAACCTAGGCTCATGATTCCAAATCACTAAAATAGCCTATTAATGAAGCTTGAAAGCAAAATATATGATCAAATGAAAAACCTTGTGGAAAAAAATTAACACTATAACTTTGCAATATTCAAGCTTAAAATTCATGTCCCTAGCCTCTCTATTTATAGATTTTTTAGATTGGTTAGAATCAACCATGACCAGCTATCTCAAGATTGAGATGTGTGGCCATAGATAATCCTAATATTTGTAATTAAATTCATAATTATCTTCATCATGACCTTGGAAGAAGGGGCATTGAAGAGGCATGGGAGACATTAACTAGGCATGGGTGACCCATAATCCTGATATTTGTGGCATATATGGCCTAGGGATGTCTTCCCAATAAATGATATCACCTGATGATGCAGTTAATAGGAATCAATTTTCAAAAATAAATATTCAACAAATCTCATGGAAAATCCACTTAAGCTCTTGATTTGGATTAATTAGCCTTAAACAAGGTTAATCAACATTTGTGAAATTATTTGAAAACTGGCCCTCAATCAATCAAAATGGCCAAAAATTCATATTACTGAGTTATAATTTGACTCAAGAAGAATTAGAAGGGGATATTAGATGCACTGGAATCATATTTCCATTTAGGATGTTTCTAACACAAAATAACAAAGGTATGTGATGTGTACTAATGAATTTAGGAGAAAAGAGTGATCTAGAGCACAAAAGGTGAAATCATCATTTTGACTCAAAATGAATTGATCAAAGTTAGCTGGCCCATAAATTTCATTGTCCTATTTAGGTATACTTTGACCTAAATTGGCACTTGTAAATGACAAGTTCAAACCATTTAGCATGTTTTATGGATTTTGACCTAAAATGTGCATTTGAGTGCAATTCGAGTAAGATTGATAATTTCAACACATGGTGTTAGGAATTAGATGTCTACATTTTACCCCTATTTTAGAAGGCATAGGGAGACATTCAGGTAAAGCAACATCTTTTCAAAGAAAATATTTGTTAATAAGAAATTGGAATATACCCATGATGTCCCCTCAAGAGGACATACTAGGATGGAAGAAAAAGATGACTCTCAAAAAGAGAGAGAAGTGAGAGATTAACCCATGAAATAGATAACATCTAGAAGAGCTAATGCTTGCACACATGATTACCATCAATGATCAAAACATAATGAGAGGTATAATAGGCCCTAGAGATGGGAGGAATGGGAAATATATAATCCATAAATGTAAGGGACACACTATAAATGTACTCAATTTGAGAGTACAAGCTATGTACTTAAAACATTGATCAATCCCAAGACAAGTTGCACACTAAAATATTTCCATCATGGGTTTTAATGTGGAGAGCTTAGAATTAGAGTAAAAGGGATAACATTCTCTTTCAAGAAGGGAAGCACCACTAGAATGGGGTCTCCAAAGAGAAGATAATAAGAAGTGCCCTAGTAGAGCAAATATGATCATGATAAAATAATTTTGCTCTAGTAGGGAAAATTTTAATCATTGATAAATAATAAATAATTATTTTGCCCCTATAGAGATGATTTGATTCAGACATGGTTTAGATGTTCTACCCCAACATGGGTAACTGGCAAGCAAAAATAACTCAAAGATATAACTAAAAAGATAGGTTAAAGTGAGTGGGCGTAAATGTACATGTGATGGTATAATGGCTTAGAAAGCCATATAAAAACAAGCATATGATAATGCACAAAGTGATGAAAGAGATGAAAATAAAAATAGAGATAGTCAAGCTAACCTCAATATAAATTGAGCACTACCTACATAATTCCATGAACTCATGTTCTAACATGAACTTCAGGGCAACGTAGTTCACCCAAGTTTGGGAGAGAATGGAATGAGGAATGATGAAAAATGTCCAAGAATTGATTAGACTCATAATGTATGAAAAGAGATGCATGTCTAAGCATATACTTGAGTGCTAAAATGCATGCTACCTAGAATCTTAATTCCATATCATGAGCCTAGGTTTTTCAAAGTGTTCTTGAGAATCATTCATCAAAGCTAATGTTGATGTCAAGACTTTGAGACCTAAGCACAAAGTGGTTGTTATAGAAAAATAAATTAGGCATCATAAGTATGAATAACTTAGAATGACATAAGATTCCAATTGCACTAAGCTAGTTCAAATGTGAGTATCTATAACTAAGTATAATGGTAAAATAATGACCAAAACTAGAGTTATAGTGATTTACATTTAAACAATAAAGAAAAATTAAATAAAAAGACAAACATAAATAAACCTAACTTGAAATAAAGATATGATCTTAAGTAGGAACAAAAATGTTTTTTTTAAAATAAAAGGCAAGAACATCTTAATGACATGAGACCAATAAATGAACAATTAAGATCTATGTGGACCATCAAGAGGTACTTAGAAAATAACATAAAGAAGCAAGACCAAATAGGAAAACAAAGGACCAAACAACAAGCAACAATTAAATAAACACACATAAAATGTTTTTGGGTTCTTTGAATGTTTTACAAATGTTTTTGGAATTATCTAACTATCTCAACTTGATTGAGGATTAAGAGATACAAAATGATCCAACTCATGAAACAACAAGAGCATGCTAACTTAAAATGCTCACAATATGGTGAGAACGTATGATAAGAGGGACTAAGTTGACCTTGACATGAATCAAGCATGACCCATATAACCTAAAAATAATCCCAAGTCATAGTAATTCTATCCATATAAAAGGTGATGAAAAACTGACTAGGTCACAACAAGTTCATAAACACAAGTGAACGATAAGATAAATGATAATAGTAATGATTGGATGATACACTAATGCATGATAAAAAGGTATTGTACCTAATTTTCGCATAGGTGGTTATAATTAGGAAATAATGTCATAATACTAATTTTCCCAAAGGTGGTTATAATCAAGGGTACCAAAATAATATTGATTTGCCCATAGGTAGTTATAATTAGCGATACCAAATAAGATCATAGGTGAAAGATAACTTGCCATATCAAATGTCACACTATATTTATAGATTATGCCTCAACATTTAATTCAAAAACTATTGAAACTATATTAGAATCCCCTCAAAAAAGGTGCAAGATGAACCAAAGGAACCAACATCAAAATGGGATAAATAGGATGACTAAAAACAAGCCTTGGTTAATAGTAAAGAAATGGTATGATAAAAATAGTATAATGAGATGATAAAAAGAAAATTGGATATAGTGGCAAGAAAGTTGATCCCAAAAAATGATTGGACCAGATTGCTCACAAAATGGTGAGAGCATTCAAACTTAATAATTACTCACAAAATGGCAAGAACATTTGCTTAGGTTGCTCACAAAATGATGAGAGCATTCAAATATAATAACTGCTCTCAAAATGGTGAGAGTGTTGGCTTAGGTTGCTCATAAAATGGTGATAGCATTCAAAATTAACAAATGCTCACAAAATGGTGAGAGTGTTGTCTTAGGTTGCTCACAAAATGATGAGAGTATTCAAACTTAACAATTTCTCACAAAATGGTGAGAGTGTGGGAAAAGGGTAATTGAGCTGGCCTCAATAAAAATTTGGCATTGCCTACATAGTCCCAAAGGACCTCAAGTCAATGTAGTTCAAATGGCATGGTTCATAGATCTCAATGATATAATAATGCCTAAAAAGGGTATATAGGGTTGTCCCTAAGAGACAAGGCATGGTAATAGTAAATGGGTGAATGGTAATTGAGAAATGGTTTTGTTGCTCTTGATGATAGGGAGATGCACATCCTAGTCAATATGTGAGACAATAAAAAATGATCAACTATATAAGTTGTTATCCAACACCTTTTCAAACCAAATGCTCTAGTAAGAACTTGTTGCTAATCTGGATCTCAATAATATGTTTGTGATCTTCATAGATCATTGATTCTACTTCCTTCAATCATCAAGAGAAGATATCCTGATAACCACAATAAAAGAAAGTGATGCTAGTGATGGTAAACAATGGTAGGATAAATGATATAGGTGGGTGATAATGGAATGTATAATGGTGGGGAAACAAATGAAGATTAAGAATTTCAGGAATGTTGTTGATGCTAAATTCAACATAATTTTAGTTGTGATGGGTCCAAAGACCTCTAAAGATGCTCTCAATAGGACCATCAAATTGTTTTATTGCTTGATCTCAAGAGTAGCTACCATCTGATTATGTTATAGATTGGAATCTATTTTGATTTGATCTTTGATATTATCTTTAATAACTAATGAAAAAAATTGTGCTCAGTTATTGGATCCTCGATGAGGTTTTCACTAATGAGATTATTCTGATCATCCCATAGCACCTCCAAGAAGGTTTCACAAATATATGTTAACATTTGACTTTGATTGTCTTCTAACACCTTCAAAAAGGTGTCACTAAAAGATGCTGAGTTGGATCTTTGCTTATCCCATAGTACCTCCAAAAATGTTTCACTAAGAGATTATTCTTCTTTTGATTGAATTTGGTCTTAGTCCCCCTGATCTTTTTAAAATGATATGTCACCATGGATGCATTTTAACAAAGTGTGATTCTATCAATCCCAATCAACACTTATGGGAGATGGAATGTCAATATAATAGCTATGTTGGGTGGTAATAATGGGATGGTGAAAGGAAACACAATCCTCATAGAAGATACTAGGATAACCTATGTCAATGTTGATGTAATCATCCTTAAAAACCATAGAAGGATCACAAATATATTCAAATTGATCTGCAAGACAATTATAACCAATGTTATAACAACCAATATTATAATCTATTTCTAACTTTGAATATGAAGCAAGGGACTTTGAATCCAATGTTGTAACTGATGTTGATTCTATTTTTGATGCTAAATACAATGTTGGTTCAAAAATAAAACCTAACTCTAATATTGATTTTTCATCTGATATGGTTTTTTTGATAATGTTTTGTTGAATGCTAAATTTTTTACAAGTAATGGCTTGTGATGGCATAATGGGCCCTATAAAAATTGATTCATTTTGGAAGGGTTCAACATAGACTGACTCATCTAAGTGAAGCCCCTCAAAAAGATATAACCGCTCAAGGGATGTCTTGATAAAATCATTTTTATTAAAGTGAGACTCCTCAACAAGTGTTAAAAGATCAAGAGACAACTCTACTGAGACTGGCTTGTCAAGGATATGAGGCTCTTTAAAAATAGGTAACATATGAATAGGTAACTTATCACAATTTATCTTGTTAGAAATGGGTGTTTCAATAATAATATGTTGGTTTTGGTTCATAATTAGTTGCAAAAGATCAATTTTGAACACATTTTGATCCTCATAAGATGGCTTTTGAAGAGGTAATCAACATAAATTTTCTAAAGTGGGGAACATTTGGTTTAGTGGGAATAATGGTTTGTGGTTTAATAATAGACTCTAAAAATATTAGACTATTGAAGAAGGGATCAAAAGCAATTGGTTCATCAAATGGAGGTACTTCAATAATAGTTTCATCAAAAACTAGTGATGGGCCAAGAATGGTAACAATTGGACACTTCTTAATTTGGTTGCTTGTGCAAACCAAAGGAGGAGGTCCTAAAATGGTGATGACTAGATGCTTCTTAGTTTTGTTGCTCATTCAAACCAAAGGAGGAGGTCCTAAAATGGTTATCTTAGTACGTTATGGAATTTGATTACTTACACAAGCCAAAGCATCCAAGTCTTCCTGATAAACCTAATCATTCCAATCATGAGCTGGATCATAAGTTGGATCATGACTGTGTTCCCATGACTGATCTATCTCACAAACCATATTGTCACCATAGGGGTCTTGACTAAAGTAATAAAATTCATTTTGTGTGGCCATTCTATCATAAGTTGGATTATCCATGACTACACCATAAGTGTAGCTAGACATATCTGCATTTAATGAAGAAATCTCTAAAACAAAAAGACTTAAAGCTTTGCAAACTCTAAAAAAGTGATGTTTAACAGACAAAATGTTCAACCTTGGTTTAAAGGGTGAAGATACATCTCAAAAGTAGTTTGTGCCAAGATTTGGCATAAAACAACCTAATGTCAAATGTCTAACATCAAATTTTTGAAGAAAGGTTATGTTTTCCCAAACAAAGTCACAAAAATGATGAGGATAGGCACTCGAGCTAAAAATAATCAATAGTGTTCAAAATCGGGTAATCATTTAAGTGAATATATGCAACCCAAAATAAAAATATCTATGTATCAACCCCATGAATTGAGGCCTAAACAAAAATTAATCAATGTTTGGATCCAAAATTGACAAGGATAATTGAAAATGCAATGTTGAAAACTAGGATTGGATCAAACAAGCTAGAGAAGAGTGGACAACATAACGATGCATAAACAAGGTCCAAATGGTATACATGACATGGTTTGAAACAATTTTTTTTGATATAATAGTAAACATGTTCTTGAAACAAAATTGAGTATTCTAATAGTGTAAACATGCTCGAATGATGTGGTCAATTATTATGTTTCAAAGACTCAAAGGCAAAAAAGATTTAACATGATTTGGGTAGCATAACACTACCCTTATTAACTCAAATACATGATTTTGACATGGCTTATGAACAAACAAACAAGTTTTAGCCTCAAATCATACAAAGCAAATAATGACCAAAATACACTCAATATAATCGTCCAAATCCTAACAAGGGTATGGCAATATGGGGTTGAATAAAATAGTAAGGTTTTGATCATTCTAGGAGAACCAATTGCACAATGACTTTCACATCAAATGATGCAAAAGACAAGAATTGAAATTCAATAACCATGATAGTGGCTAGTTGTAAAAAGGTCTAGTCCTTTTTACAACCATTACATCCTGCTATTTGCTCAGTGTAGTGTGATGTCTAAATGCATATACGTCCCATGTGCAACTCTAAAGGAGTCAAATGAAGACAATGCCAAGAGGTGAAACCTTGGGTTGAAGCTTCCCTAAAGAACTCTTGAGAGGTAATGACATCCCCCCCCCCCATAAGCCAAGTTTTTGTGAAAATAAAGAAAACATAAAATAGAAAGACTTTAGGTTCATTTTCAAGGTCACCTAAACTTTGTTGAGTTTTTGGGGAATGCTTTAGATGACATTCTTTCTAAGCCTTTGTACTAGGCTATTTGCAATAGGAATGGCACTTTTGATTCCAAGGGTTCCCTAAAGGGGACAAATGGAAGAGCATACATGCAACATTCTTCTTTTTTACAAACAAAACCTAAGTAAATAAATATTGCAAACAAGAATTGACAAGTGTGTTCAATTTTAAGCCCAAATGAAATATTTGGTGGTGTTCATTTGGCCTCTTGGTCTTAGTTAAAAACTTTGAAAACATTCACTAAAACATCTAAATTCTTTGTTAAACACCAAAACAAAGTTCTTAATTGATTTTTAAACATGAAAAAAGGTGGTTTAAACATGTTTTTATCAAATTTAAAGCTTGGTCATGTAGCAAAAATGTTAGCATGTCCTTTAGCTTTGAATCTCTTTTTAGCTTGAAATAATGAGCTTTGGAAAAATAGCTCTTCAGTCTGTGTTTTAAGAAAAACACAGTGACTGACATCAATTATTACAACCAATGATGATTACTTTGGCTAATAAAAATCTAATTGATGTCATTTTTAGTAACTGACATCAGTTAAGCCATGTAACTGATGTCGGTATTACCTACTGATGTCGATTACTATGTAAAACCATGGGAAACAAAAATGGCAAAATAAAGTTAGAAAATCAATTTGCATGAGTTTTAAGGGTCTAAATGGATATTTTAGAGTTGTAAAATAATCTTCTTCAGGTGTGATATGCATCTAGTCCCACTGGGTGTGCCAATATGTAGAGAGGATTACAAAGTAATTTAGTCAAGCATTAGTCCATAAATAATGAAACATGCATAAATAACTAACTAACTAAGCCTATCTATTCCTATGGCAATTACAAAGGATAACAAGAAACAATTGAAAGAAAGTAACACCATATTACCTTTCCAAATGGATTCACCATACCCATGTGGCTCAAAAACATGTTTTCCCTTGATCAAGCATCCTTGTCTTTGTCAATAACGGTGGTAAGCTCCTCTAATGCCTCAAGAACACTCCATAAAACCTAGGCTTATGATTTCAAATCACTAAACTAGCCTATTAATGAAGCTTGCAAGAAAAATATATGATAAAATACAAATCCTTGTGGAAATAATTTAATAGTATAACTTTGCAATATTCAAGCTTAAAATTCATGTCCATGGCCTCTCTATTTATAGATTTTTGAGATTGTTCAAAATCAACCATGACCGTTCATCTCAAGATTGAGATGTGTGGCCATGGATAATCCTAATATTTTGAATTAAATCCATAATTATCTTCATCATGACCTTGGAAGAAGGGGCATTGAAGAGGCATGGGAGGCATTAACTAGGCATGGGTGACCCATAATCCTGATATTTATGGCATTTATGGCCTATGGATGTCTTTCCAAGAAATGATGTCACTTGATGATGCAATTAATAAGAATCAATTTAAAAAAAATAAATATTCAACAACTCTCATGGAAAATCCATTTAAGCTCTTGATTTAGTTTAATTAGCCTTAAACAAGGTTAATCAACATTTGTGCAATTATTTGAAAATTGGCCCTTAATTAATCAAAATGGTCAGAAAGTCATATTACTGAGTTATAATTTGACTCAAGAAGAATTAGAAGGTAATTTCAGATGCACCAGAACCATATTTCTATTTAGGATGTTTTCAACATAAAATGATAAAGGTACGTGATGTGTATAAATAAATTTAGGAGAAAAGAGTGATCTAGAGCATAAAAAGTGAAATTGTCATTTTGACTCAAAATGAATTGATCAAAGTTAGCTGGCCCATAAATTAAATTGACCTATTTAGTTATAATTTGACCTAAATTAGCACTTGTAAATGACAATTTTGAACTATTTAGTGTGTTTTATGGATTTTGACCTAAAATGTGCATTTGAGTGTCTTTCAAGTAAGATTGACAATTTCAACACAAATGGTGTTAGGAATTGGATGTCTTCAAGGAGGACTAAACAAGAGGTTATGATAATGACACTGGTGAAGAGACAATTCACTAAACTCATACACACTTCAAGAGACATATAAAAGACTTTAAAAATTGAATATGAATGCAAACAAGGAAAACATGCCAAGGAAGTGAATTTATCACTTAGCAAGATCAACTAGTCTAACATACACACTAAAATAGTCCTTGGATAAGGTAAAACAAGTTATTCTTCATTGATAAAAGGCTAAAAATGAGAAGGGCTTCACCATACTTAGGTGGAAGATCATTAAAAAATTATCCAATTAAGGCTCAATATATAGTATAAGTGAGAGAGAATAAGAGAAAGGCATATGAGAGAGAGTAAACAAGTGTCTCATGAGTTAAAAATAAGAGAGAAGTTATGTAACTACCTCAAAAATTCCCAAATGCCATATGTAGCTCCTCTGAATATGTACTTACTCCAAGTGGTGTGGGAGTTAAATTTCTTGCTTGACACCATGATTAGCTCTTGAAAATTTCCCTTTGCCTTGGCATGTTGAAGGACAAGTGGCCTTATTGATGGTCAGATTAGGTTATCTTACATATTTTTTCTTCTCTTGACACCTCTTTGTTGACCCCTTTAGGTTATCTATGACACATAACTTCCTTTTCTTATTAAGTGTCTAAAAGACTCTTCATCTATTTAGGAAACCTTTGAAAATAAGTGTCAAAACTTATATTCTTATTCTTCAGATCATCCAATTTTCATGTATAGCCTATTAAAATCATATTGGACCTATTAAATTCCATTTTTGGGTCTCAAACTAGCCCCAAAAAATTGTTCTCTATCAAAATCCCCAATTAGGCCTCATTATTTATATCCCTAAGATCATATAAACCTCCTTATGTAGAAAATTTTACAAATATTAGTCATAATATAAGGGAATATTCTAGTACATAGTATGGAGTTACATATCCATGTCAAATTTCATCTCCTAACTCTAAGTGGAAGTCCATTTTTCTACCTTTATCTCTTCTTAATTAGGCCTCAATTAGTCCTACTTGCTTAGAAACTAAAAATTAACTCTAAAAAATTACCATACATTCTAAATCCCAAATAATCATGTGATTTAGTTTTATGGCATTCTCCTTATTCTCCATGTAAAATTTGAAGTTCTAACAACTTATGCAGACCTATCATGTAGCATGAAATAAGCTTTAAGGGCCTATTTTATATATTCCTATACCTAAAAATACAATCCAAAGGCATTGGATGATTCTAAAGGGAGTCTTGAACATGTTATATGTTATTTATAAGTTTTTTTGATCCATTTAGAGTCATATAAGTTTATTTATCTCACATCAGGTCCTTATAGCTCTCCTAGGCAAATTGAAAGTTCTTTAAGTTCTTAAGGATGATTCATAAAGATGGAAACATTAATCAACCAAAAAAATACAAAAAATTGAGTTACACCAAGGTGGATAACTTCCCCTAAGATATTAAGGTCCCAAGAAACAGTTGTGGACCATACCAAGCAATGAAAGATAGCCTCTTAGTCTACAACTAGGCATTTTGTGAGGGCTAAGAGAGAAATGGGTGAGTGAGAGATTTCATGAGTTTGTTTTGAAATATAATTAAATTAATGAGGTCTATGATGTTTTACTTTATACTTTCCAATAATTATTTTACCTTTTATCTCCATCATATCTCCTACATTCTCATTAGTCAAGTCTAGGATTGTTAAGCTAGTTTGCCTAGAATACTCTAACTGACTATGTTTACCTATTTCATTCACTTTCATGAGGTATATAAATCATGGAGTGCTTGTATATATCCCTAATCATCTTATCAAGGTCTTAAAATTTTATCCTGACTTCACTTCACCTTTAAACTTCTTAGGATTGATTGCCCAAACATGTTTGTATATGCAATTTGGACTACTTGAGACTGAATAGGGTTTGTCAAGTTTGTTTCCTTATTATTGATTGAGGATAAGGGTCTGATGGAAAAATTTAATCAACATAAATCCATATTCAATCAATTACTCTCCCTCAATCCTTCTGTAGATCTATGGACACCTCAAACAACAAATATTTCTCATGAAGCAGGATTATTTCTTTCCTCAACTAAGTAGGTAGAGTCTTGAGCTCTATTTTAATCAATCACATTGGGAATATCATTTTTATAACATAAATTAATTAATAACCTTGAGTTATCTTCTTTACTTCAAACACTCACACACCACTATTTCAGGTTTTGAGAAACCTTGGGTCACTTAAGCAGACCTACAGGTGAACAACTGCATGTGTGTATACACTTGGAATTAGTATATAACCTTAGTGTAATAAGAGTCCTAATTTAAACATTTAAATTTTAAAACTCTATTCATACTATTAATTATCTTAGTACCTTATTAAAATCCTTAAAACTCTTTACATCATTATAATCCACTATCTAAGGCAAATCCTTTAGTATGTGGTTGTAGGTGTCAATTAGGATACTTTGATTATGTATTAGAGTTTCATGACTTTAGTTATCACCATTTAAAATTACTAATGACTCTATAATTTTATTATTTATGTATTAATACACTTATCAATGCCTTTTAAACTCCAATCCTCATCAACATCACTGTTCAAGGCCAATCTCTCAACTGGTTGTAGGTGATTGTTTGAGAATTCTAAGTTTATAGTTTGAGTTTAACCTTTTTCACTACACCATGATAATATATCAATGGTCAGTATTATTTAATTTCTATTTCATACTTGATACAAGATTAAATTATTATTTTCAAGTCATCTTCATTCACTTCTACCTTCACTATCTCCTTACACATAGTCTTATAGGTGTGTCTTAGGTTACTATCTTGTCATCAACTCTCTTTAGCTTAAAACACTTAGAAAAATTCATTGATATATGAACCTTTTTAATTTAAAACATCATGATTATTTCATGCATATACTCTTAAATTTTAACATTGATGACATTTGATTTATCTTGGAATTGTAGACCTATATGTTTGTATGTGACTGTTATGCAATCTTGTGTTTTAGAAGTTAAGAAGTGAAAACATGAATGTTATGACTCAAATATCATTTAATACATTGAATAAACATATTTAATAATAAAAAAACTCTCAATATTCTTATAAATTCATATTCAAACCTCCTCAAATTAACTTGCTATGCAGAGACACATAACATAGTCCCAAAAGGTGAAGGAAGATGTAACTAGTTTGAGACTTGTATGGAATGTTCAATTGATTAAAGGATAATTTATGGATTTATAGGGGATTAGAGGATAATTAATAATCTCTTCTATTTATTAAACCATCTGGAGAACTTTAGAACACAAAAATATGATATTCATTTGTAAAACATGCACAAGAGCCACTTTCCTTATCAAAAGACCATCCACATGTGCCACCATGGTGAATATATGTATATGGTACATCAAAAAACCTTTGATAACTCACTCCAATTATTTTCATGTAACAGCTATGAGCTCATATTTTACACGAGAGTTTCACAAAATTCATCTTTTAGGGATTTGAGTCTTCAAAAAATAGTTTAGATCCTTAGCAATTGTTCATAAATCTAGGTACCCCAATCCAATTAATAATGATACAAATTGAAATCTCATAAGGGTCCCAAAATCTAGCTAAAATCTTATCCTTAAACTCTACATGTACATCCTATACCATGCAATTAAATTTGGCCTTCAATAGCTTGTTAATGGAATGACGAAGGAGAGAGAGATATTCCTAAAACTTTGAAACTTAAAAATTATTACCATGTTTTTTTTATTACCTTTTAAATCTCAAAGGATATTTTAAAACTCATTTCACCTACAAGTGACTTCAATAAGTCTATACAAGTCACTTAACTCCTTAAGATGGCATCAAAAATCAAGAATTTGACCTTGTTCTAACTCTGTGATAGATGTGGTAGTTGTGTAAATTCTCTAAGGATTTTTAAATGTGTGTGGTATATATTTATCTCTTATGGGAATTTTACATACATAAATGTTAGCCAAAAATCACCTTTTCATTCATTTTCACCACCTTCAAGCTTACCAATAAAATTTAAACACTTCAAAACATCATGAAATGTTATGAAAAAGTGATTAATACATGAATTATTATAAACTCCTAATCAATTATGACACCTCTTGACCAAACTTTATCTCTCCATGACATGTCTAGACCACTATATGACCAAAATATTGCATTACCTTAACTTATATGAACTAACCTTAAATAATGCTAATAAGATTTATTTAAGACTTTTAGGGACCATATAAGCATGACAAGGCCACATGAAAATCCTATGAAAATTTTAATATAGAGGGTATGAACAATTTTGACTTGGGGTCAAAATTTGGTCAACAGGACCCAAAACAATAGCTTCAACAATAGAAGTCTACTCCTCAATGGAAGAAGAGAATTAATATGTTTATAAGAAAGAGGATGAGTATAAATAAGAATTAATTAAATTATAAAATTGGTTACCATGGATTTAGGCCTTGACTTAAGTAGATGAATATGTCTTGGTTAGTGAAAGTATTCTAATTGAAGATGACTTAAGAGGTCAGTTTGAACTACTAAGACTAACAAATTCAGAATCAATATTATATAAGAGTCTTTACAAAACTTTAAGGAATAAAGTACCTTAGTTGTTGATCCTACTTGTGATTTTAGTGAATTAATTGATAATATCCCATTCTCATTCTATGGAGTGGGATGAAAAACACTTCCTAAAGAAGACATACAAGGTGCATTCAAACAATTATTTAAACAAGAAAGATGCCTTACTGCTATATTCAGTTGTATATTGATTCGAAAGTTAGTGAATTTTTAAAGTAAATTTAATAAAATGGATAATGACTTAAATAAGTTTATAATATTTCCTTCTCAAATGATAAATCTAGAGGTGGTAGCTAATATTCCATATCAACATTCTGAAGGCCCAAATCAATAAAAACTAGAGGGTATGTTGCATAAATTTGAAGATTATGAAGAGAAGCGACAACAAGCTATGCGAGAAGAATTCATCAAAAATTACAAAGAGTGAAGATAAGAATAAAAAGTGATAGATAATACCCCCTAACTTATATTTTGGATTTGTGATTGGAATTAATCCTCCCTGAATACCATAGGATGTGTTTTATTCTAGAAGATTTTCTAGTTTTCTCATGCAGTTTGACCTAGTGAACATGCACCCTAAAATGTGCAATAAAATTCTATTTGTAGAGTTTTTTCCCTTAAATATAGGGTAAATATTTAATATAATTAATAATATTTCATGCTTCTAAATCATTAATACTTTTTTAACTTTTGGCGAGAAGAGAACTTTTGTGAAGGAGAGAAGGAAAGAACTTTGTGTCTTTTCAAGAAAATCAATAAATCCAAGTTTTTTAGCACTTTGAGATTGAATTTTATTATGAATGTGTTGGAGAATTTTCAATGATGTCATGGTGATGCAATGGAGGTGTCCAAGTGAGTCGATGAAGTGCATTGATAATCTATGTGACAATGACAAAGTGTGCAATGTGCTTGTCCCAATATGCTTAAAGAAGGCTTGGTTGATCTTTAGTTTTGACATGGTTGGAGATTTTCAAGGATGAGTATGGAGTATTAATCATATTAAATAGGTCCCTAATATTTTTTATATGCTTTTATTGCTTATGTGTATGATTATATTTCATCTAGTTTATCATTTTTATTATCTAGACATTTTGGGTCTAGTAAAAAATCTAAGTAGGTAGTTTGGTGATGTCACCATTGCCACATGTGGATGAGTCATGGGGAGTTGGTCATATGGTTGTGATAAAATTAGTCCCTAGTTACTATGTGATAATTATAAATTCATTCACCTCAGCTTAATTAAATATATGTGGGTGAAAATTTAGGCTCCCAAGCATTTTGATAGTGTTTTCCCATACTTGGCCAAATTTGCATAAAGCAAGAAAGAGCTGAGTAAGTAGATTGGTGATGGCATATCTCACACGTGTATAAATTTCAATAAAATTTGATCATATGTTTTTGTTTAGTTTTTTTCCTATTTTATTTGTGATAAATTTTAGATCATGAACCGAAGTGAATCATAAGATATGCATGTGCAAGTTGGCCTTTCAGGCAATTCTTGACATTATTGGCTCTATGATAGATAAATCTGAGGAGGTAGATTAATGGTGTTATATCTCACACATGAAAATATTTCTAGAGAATTTAGATACATGTTTAAATTCTCCTATGATAGGAGATCATTTGGTTCAAGTTTGATAACATACATTTGAGCAAGGTAAAAGATATGATTGTGCAAAGTTAGCCTTTCAGGAAGATAAGAAAGGTTCCCAACTTAGTCATTTTTGCTAGTTAAAGTTCAAGAAACATCGATAGAGCATGTTTTTCCAAGAAGTCAAGAGGTATAAATATGGTGCAAAGTGTTCAATATTTAACTTTGATTAGAGATAAAGATCAAGCTTCTTCTAAGGATTAATGATGAGTGGGTGAGCGAGTGATCATACATATAGAGATCAATGGTGCACTTTAAAGTCAAAAGGTCAAAAATATAGTTGTTTAACATTGTTAAGACCGAGCTACATATAAGAGATTGATGGAGTACATTAAGTCAAATAGTTAAGATAAAGATATAATAATGAGCACTAATTGGTAAAGGTTAAGTTCCTTAAAAGAAGATCAATGGTGCATGTTTAATCTAAGTAGCAAGGACACAAGATTTGATTATAGTGTTTGAGGTTTAACTATGATTGTTTGCTTTTGAATATTTGAATTTGTAAAGGAAAAACTAGTGCTCTATTGTTGGGCTATATTTTGTGATATAAGACAAATTTTCTCATTGTGTAAAAAAAATGGTAGAGGATTGCAAGGTGCATCTATAAATATAGATTTGAATATTTGAAAGTGTGTATAGTCATAGTTATGAAGGTTCAAAGTTAATTTTATGTTCATGTGTATTCTGCAATTAACCTGAAAAGATTATTCGAGCCTATTTTGATATTGTTTCAATATATCTTAATGAATTAGCTATTAGCGAATGTTTTAGAATCCATGAAGATGATATATATACATTATGAAGGTTTGACCAATTTTATATATTATGAACAAAGGTTTAGAAGTTAACTATGTATTCATTCATGGTGACTGTGTGCACATAATGTTGTTTGAACAAATTATGCTTAAGAAGAAGGGTAATTTTTTTATGGTTGGAACTTAAAGGGGACCTATAGATCATATGGAATGATTCCATGTATTTGGAATTGGTCTTGTGTTATTTTTTTTATTAATGATGTGTTAAATGGGTAAATAGGTCTTCATGAGACCTATAAAAACTACAAGTGCCTAATTGAAAGGTGTAGCTAGTTAATGGTGACCCATAGATGCTATGGACAACCTATGGAGATTTTATTGAGCTTATGTCTTCATATGATAGATTCATTAAGGTTTAAGGCATGCCCATTGGCCAACCAAGATGATGATGATCATGAATGCTCTATAAATAATGAAACCAAATGTGTTAGTTTCTAGACTTGTAGAGAGACTTGGGTGTGGACTTTGGATTTGAGAGCATAGTGTTGTGAAGTGGAAGAGAGGGTGGATGCCCTAAAAATTAGGTGATGATTAGATCAGATTGAGTTTTGTTTATATGACCTGTAGGTCATAATTCTATTAGCAAAATAGTATTATTTTAGATTAAGTGTGAGTGAAGGTGAAAAGTGATAATCAGAGGTCTATCATCAAGTGTTGAAGATGTTAATTCAAAGGTGGATGTGTTTTAGGTGTTATTTTGATAGCTTAAAATCTAAGGGGGTTGGATCCTCCTTTCAAGGTGGAACTTACTAAAGGTCTAATTTTTATTGCATCTTAGTTAGACATGTGTGGTCTAACCTCATAGAATTGTAGTCTCACTAAATAAGGGATGGTAGTTCCTTGATCAATTAAAACTGGTCTAAATTGGTTAATTTTATTATAGGATAGTAGTCCAATTAAAGTTTCTAGTGGATTTTATCCCCCAAGAGGGTTTCTCATATATATCATGTGTTATGTGATTGATCTTGCATTATCTCTCTTATTCATTGTTATGAATAATGTGTATGCTTCATGAATGCTTATGGTAATTGATTAAGAACTTAATATTGATTGAAATTAAATTTGGATTATTGGGGGTCACTAATTCACCCCCCCCCCCCATTTTAGTGAATGTACCTCTAATAATTGGTATCAAAGTAAGTCCTTTAATAAAGGCTTGACAACTTGAAGGTGATCTAAGGTAAAATATGGGTAGTCATCAAGGAGGTTCTCTACTAAGTAAGCATTGATGCTTAGTGGATCTAATTATTCTTTTTGGAGTTAAATAATTAAGACATACATTATGTCCCTATATTTTTATATATGGGAATAATTTTGGGATGGTTACGTTTCTCCTACTACTCCTTCATCTAATATTACAGACAAGAAGTTGTTTGAGAATAATTCTAATGTAATGAATGCCATCACTTGTGGGCTTACAAAGATTGAGTTCACCAAAGTAATCCATTGTAAATTTTTTAATGATATATGGGAAAAAATGCAAATAATTTATGAAGGAGATTCAAAGGTCAAGCTTGCTAAATTGTAAACTCAAAGAAGGCAATTTGAAAGTCTCAAGATGAAGGAAGAAGATTTTGTGGCATCCTTTCTGCATAGAGTTGATGAGACTGTGAATATCATCAGAGGTCTTAGAGAGAATCTTGAATAGGCTACTAGAGTCCAAAAGGTATTAAGGTATATATACCTCAAGTTTGATCCAAAATTATCTTCTATACAAGAAATTCATGATCTTACTTAGTTGAAGATGGATCCATTACATGACACCCTCACTACCTATGAGATGAGAGTAAATGATGATATACCACCAAATAAGGAAGCATCATGAAAGATAGAGTTTAAGCCTAAGAATAAGTTCTAAGGTAAAAAACCCAAGGAGGATGACATTTTCGATATTCAAAAGGATGAACTAATTGTTTTGATTACTAGGAAATTGAACATAGGCTCAAGAAAGTATAAGGGTAAACTACCCTTCAAATGTTTCCATTGTGGAGAGATAGGACATTTTTCTCATAAGTGCCTTCATAAGCATGGGAAGGATGATGATGAAGAGCATGGTGATTGCCAATATGAAGAAAAGAAGACATAAAGGAAGAAAGGATTCAAAAAGTTTAACAAGAAAAAGAAGTCCTTTAAAAACAAGAAGAGTCTCTACACCAAAGAATATTATAACTCATCAGATGAGAGTGAATACAATGACTTAGAATATGATCATGAAGATGTTGATTCTATTAAAGATGAAGCTCTATTAATCACTGAGGAAGGAAGTTGCTCACATCTAAAGGAGTCTACTTTAGAGTGATTTAGATGATGATGAAGATGATATGGACTATGAGACTGCTTTGACAAATGCTCTTGAAGAACTAAAGATTGAGAAAAAGATCAATAAGAAGATGAAGTCTCAACTCTAAGACTATGAGGAGAAATTTAGTTTGTATGAAGTAAGATTGAATGAATATACCAAGGAGTATGCAGATATGGTCAAACATCTTACTTATCAATTGGAAATCATGTCTACAAGCCTAAAATATAAAGAAGATAAATTTTCAAAGTATGCTTCTAAAAATGAGTCTTTGAAAGGTGAGTTATAGAAGTCTACAAGCATGGTGAATTCATTTATGAGATTTAGAAAGAGATCAAATGATCTGGACAATATTCTAAGTGGTCAAAAGCATGTTAGTGATAGAACTAGTCTTGGTTATGAAGAAGAATAAAATAATGTAACTCAAGACAAGCTGAAGACTAATGTGAACCAATACCATTATAATTTAAAGACAAACCATCAAACACAAAATGAAGGTGCTAGTAGAATAAAGAAAAATCAGATCAGATAGCCAAATGCCATGAGGTATGCAATATTCAATGGTTATTATTACACATGTAATCAATTTGGTCATAGGGTTAGATAATGCAAGAGACCTATTAGAAATGAGTTTACATGAAACTATAATGGGGGGCATTAGTCAAAAGGTGTGAATAAATTTAAGTGCCTTAACTATATTTTTATTTGATACATTACAAATTTCTATCCAAATAAGGTAAGGAAATATATGTTTCTTGCAAAAAGTATAGTGTGATTCAAGTATCAATAGAGAGGTCACATTGATAGATTCTACAAATAAAGGCTATCAAGTCAAAGTGAGTTTAATCAGGCTCTTAGAGTGCAAGGAAGAAGGCAAGTCAATGAATGAAATCTAAAGGTGACAAGTGTGAGTCATGATGAGTCTACAAGGCCAAGTAATCTCTTTATTGTGGTGGAGAAAGCTATAAAAGTTGCAGAGTGCCAAGAGGTCTCAGTTTCTACTCATATTGAGAATAAAGAGATCATGATCAAGGAGAAGACCAAGATACTAGTTGAGGCTAGTTTTGAGGTGTGTATGGATCCAAGTGAACATCTTGTTATTGATGAGAATGTATCATGCAAATAACATAAATTATTTGTGCCTAGTGATGAGGTTCCAAAATGCAAGGTGGATTATTAAAATGAAAAGGTATGTCATGAATATTTGTTGTTTCCATGTATTATCAATTAAATCTTAGAAGAGAAAGAGAATATTGTGGTGGTTGAGCATGTTTCTTATATTAAGCATAAGAAGAAGAACTAAAAGTATCAAATGACCAAGGAGGAAAAAGAATATGAGGAGTTATGGGCAACTCTTGGTTTCACATTATTTTAGGAAATTATGAAGTAGGGTGTCTTAGATTATACATCTTAAGAAACATATTTTCTTATGGAGAAGCAAGTTTCTATGCTCAATATGATAATGCCAATTAGAGAAGGTCTTTGGTTAGTGGGGAGCAACAATTTCATGAGCTTGTCCTAGAGATTTGTGAAGGAGCTATATTACAAGGTAAGAATAAGTGTTTCTAGGTGGCCTAATGAGATTGATGGTATGTTAGGAATATTTTGGTGTTCAAAAAGGTTTATGTACTTCTTTGTGATGTGAACCAAGTTTTTTTTGGTCTAAAGGTATGTTTGTGCTAATTGAAGATATTTTTGTGTGTTCTTGGTTTTGCCAATTTTTGGCTTAACGACAAGTAGGCCTAAAATGAGTTATAAGAGTCTATGTTCCCAAAGGTATGGATTCTCAATTATTGGTCCAAACGTATGTAATGGTTTTCTCTAGGTGTGAGAATTTTTAAAGGTGGATGTTGACTAGAAAGAGGTTATCATCAATAATTGGATTTTCTATGATTGGGTTCATTTTGCTATCAACATTTCGAGCCACCACTTAGACTCATCATTAGGACAAATATGATTCCTTAAAGATTTGATATATTTGAATATCATAAATAAACAAAACCAAAAAAATATTCAACCCAAAGCTAACTAACTCATTTTGATGATTGGCATCTAAGATCATTTAATTAATAAGCCATCATCCCTATTTAAGTAATTATTATTTTTAATGATTTTAATGGCTTCTCTTATTTTCCTTTTGGACCAGTTGTTAATTTTAGCAAAAAATTTGATCTCAAAAATATTAATTGTATGCCTAGTATTCATGTAATGGTCTACCAAAGTCGATATTTGAGTTCTGCTATGTCATAGGTTAGAAGGAGGTTTGTTGACTCTACTTATTTTGAGATTCTAAGGATTTGGGCTATGTTAGAAAAGTGGTATACCTTATGAGTTGAGGTTTAAGGATTATTAATAGGTTGAATGGGATAAATTGGTTGTCAAATAATGCATCATATAGATCAAAAGGTATGTGGATTTCAAGTTATCCATGTTTTTGTCAAGATGGAGGCCTAGTTGGCTAGTGGGTTTATGAAATAAATATGTTTCAAAGAATGATCTAGGTGATTAAAATTGGTGTGCTTGAGGGTGAATATGAGAGTGATCTAGATATGAAATTTT
Source organism: Torreya grandis (assembly GCA_037957365.1). Classification (NCBI taxonomy): domain Eukaryota; kingdom Viridiplantae; phylum Streptophyta; class Pinopsida; order Cupressales; family Taxaceae; genus Torreya; species Torreya grandis. The sequence continues at coordinate 440,063 of JARHVA010008067.1, forward strand.
AGGTCCTAAATATGTGTATACTAAAAATTATGGGCTTTATAAGTTTCAGGTAGGGCTACAAGGAGGCTAGACAAGCCTAATGTGAAGGAGTGATTTTTTCTCAATTTATAAAAAATAGCAATGTATGTTTGTTTCAAAGAATGTTATTAGGTTTTTTGATGGCATGATTTTTATTTTGTGAGTGGCATGAAGTTTTGTTGGTGGTCTTTGTGGTAGTTTGAGAGAGAAGGTTGGTAAGCATGTATGGTGGTTCTTCATGGTGTATGTAGATATGAAGATGCTCATGTGATGTAATGGATCAGATTTATTAGGGGGATTTCCTATTAGATGTTTCTTGGTGATTTCCATTAGATTATATTATCTTTTGTGTGTTTTTTCTTCATTGACTATAGTACTTGGTTGAAGAGAGCATTGGCATGGAGCAAGAGGAAGTTTATCAAGATAAGAAGAGGTAGGATCAAAGTAAGGGGGAGTTTGTATCATCTTTATAAAATAGTCCTTTCCTATTTATAGTCTTTTCAATTCCTTGTTATTTGGTCCCCACTTTGTCATTATGTCAAAGGGGGAGAAAGTTCATATTGTGAGAGTACTTAAAGAGAGAGAAGGAAGGTGAGTTGTATGATATGTGATGATGTCAATGACAAAGGGGAGAACATTGTAGAGTTATAAATGATGTCATGGTGATGTCATGTAGGTTTCAAGGTGAGTGGATGAAGTATATTGATAATCTATGTGATAATGACAAAGTGTGCAATGTGCTTGTCCCAGTATGCTTAAAGAAAGCTTGGTTGATCTTCAGTTTTAACATGGTTAGAGATGTTCAGGGATAAGTATGGAGTATTAAACATGTGAAATAGGTCCCTAATGTGTTTTATATGATCTTATTGATTGTGTACATGAGTATATTTCATCTGGTTTATCATTGTTGTCATCTAGACATTTTGGGTCTAGTAGTAGAAAATTTGAGTAGGCAGTTTGGTGATGTCACCATTACCACATGTGGATGAGACAGGGGGAGTTGGTCATATGGTTTTGATCACATTAGTTCTTATTTTCTATGTAATAAATATAATTTCATGCAGCTAAGCATAGTCAAATTATGTACATGAGTATATTTCATCTGGTTTATCATTGTTGTCATCTAGACATTTTGGGTCTAGTAGTAGAAAATTTGAGTAGGCAGTTTGGTGATGTCACCATTACCACATGTGGATGAGACAGAGGGAGTTGGTCATATGATTTTGATCACATTAGTTCTTATTTTTGATGTACTAAATATAATTTCATGCAGCTAAGCATAGTCAAAGATATATGGGTGAAAATTTAGGCTCTCAAGCATTTTGACAGTGTTTTCCCATAGCCAAATTTGCATGAAGAAAGAAAAAGCCAAGTAAGTAGTTTAGTGATGGCATATCTCACATGTGTGGACATTTCAGTAGAAGTTGATCATATGGGTTTATTCAATTTTGTGCCTATTTGATTTATGCTAAATTTTATATTATGCACTAAAGCATGTAAAAATATATGCATGTGTAAATTTGGCCTTCCAAGAAATTTTTGACATTGTTGGCTCTATGATAGATAAATATAAGGAGGAAGAATAATGGTGTTATAGCTTACACGTGTGAAGATTTCAAGACCATTTTGACACATGGTTGGATTATCCTATGAGAGGAGATCATATGGTCCAATTTTAAGAACATGAAATTGAGTGAGGCAAAATATATGACTATGCAAAGTTGGCCTTCCAAGTAGATAAGCAAGGTTCCCATAGTCATTTTTGCACAAGTTAAAGTTTGAGCAACATCAACAGAGTGCATTACTCTAAGAAGTTAGGAGGCAAAGAGATGGTGCCAAGTGTTCAATGTTTAACATTGAGTAGAGATAAATATCAAAACTTCTTTGAAGGAAAAATCATGAGTGGGTGATCATAAAAATAGAGACCAATGGTGCGCAGTCAAAAGGCCAAAGTGACAATTATTTAGCATTGTTAAAGATTGAGCTATGTATAGGAGATCGACAGAGCACATTAAGTCAAAAATTCAATATGAAGATCAAATAATGAGTGTTGATTAGTAAAGGTCAAGCTCCTTATAAAAATATCTATGGTGTGTGTTTAATCTAAGTAGTGAGGACATGAGATGCAAGAATAGTATTTGAGGTTTAACTATGACCATTTGCTTTTGAATATTTGAATTTGCAAAGGAAAAATAGTGATTTATATTTTAGCTATATATTTTGATATAGGATGAATTTGATCATGGTGTAAAAATAAAAATGGTAGAGGATTAAAGGCACATCTAGAAATATAGATTTAAAGATCTAAAAGTGTGTACAGTCATAGTTATGAAGGTTCAAAGTTTAATATTTGTTCTTGTGTATTATGGTAAGTAACTTGAGAAGATTATTTGAGCTTGTTTTGATATTGTTTCAATTTCTCTTTATGAATTGGATATTGGGGATTTTTTAAGACTTTATGAGAATGAGTTCTGTGCATTATGAAGGTTTAACCAATCTTGTAATATGAACAAAGGTTTAGAAGTTGACTATGTATTTGTTCATGGTGACTATGTGCGTAGAATGTTGTTTGAGCAAATTATGCTTAAGTATAAGGGTATTTTGTTGGTGGTTGGCACTTAAAAGGGACATATAGATCATATGGAATGAGTCCATGCATTTGGAAGTGGTCTTGTGTTCTTATTATATTCAATAAAGTGCTAAATGGGTGAATAGGTCTACTTGAGACCTATAAGAGATACAAGGGCCTAATTGAAAGGTGTAGATAATTAAAGGTGACCCATAGACATTATGGACAACCTATGAATATTGTATTGAGCTTGTGTCTTCATATGATATATGCTTTAAGGGTTAAGGCATGACCATTGGTTGACCAAGATGATGATAATCATGAATGTTCTGTAAATAGTGAAACCAAATGTGTTGATTTCTAGACTTGTAGAGAGACTTGGGTGTGGAATTTTCATGTGAGATCATAGTTTTGTGAACTGGAGGAAAGGGTGGGTGCCCTATAGATGAGGTGATGAGTAGATCAGATTGAGGACTATTTATATGACCTGTAGGTCATAATTCTATTAGTAGAATAGTGCTCTTGTAGATTGAGTGTGAATGAAGGTGAAGAGTGATAATCATAGGTCCATCATTAGATGTTGAAGACATTATTTCATAGGTGGATATGTTCTAGGTTTTGTTGTGGCAAATCAACATCTAAGGGGGTTACAACCTCCTTGTAGGGTGGAACTTGCTACAGGTCTAGTTGTTATTATAGCTTAGCCAGAAATGTGTGGTATCACCTTGTGGGATTATAGTCTCACTAAATAAAGGATGGTAGTTCCTTGATTAGTTGTATCTATTCTAAATTTGTTCTTTTTATTATAAGATAGTATTTCAATTGTAGGTTCCAGTGGGTTTTCTCTCCTAAGAAGGTTTCTCACATTTCACATATGTCATGTGTTATGTGATTCATCTTGGATTGTCTCTCTTACTCATTTATATGAATCATGTGTATGATTCATGAATACTTATGGTAATTGATTAATAACTTGAAAGTGATTGAAATTGAAGTTGGATTATTTAGGCTCATTGATTCACCCCCTCTTAGTGATTGTACCTTTAACAAAATGAATGTTATTGTGTTCATTTTTTCATAGTATTATTTTCTTAAATATTCTAATAAGGAATATTAGTGTAGATTAATTTTCATTTTAAACCAATGAATGTGACATATAAGTCAAATCTACATTTTCTCACTTATTTCCGTTCTCAGTCTCTTTTATTAGGAATAATTCTTGTATTTCACTTATTTATTTTTTCTCATCCATACTTGATTTCTTATATGAGAAAACCTAACATGAATTTAGCATGTATATTTGTATATATGTTAGGTTTATGTTTTTTTTCCTTCTCTTTTGAATAAAGGTAGTTTTATCATTTGGATATGCACCCTTTGAGGAGATGTAAAGCTCTCCTCATCCAAGTGGCACAACGAAATCACCTCTAGATACTTTTTATAAGTCTATTATGATGTATTAAAACCACTATAGCTTCAAGTAATGTTAATACACCTATTTTATCACCTCAAAATACCATTCAAACCCTTGTGTTACTACCTACAGATGCATATTTGACTGATATATAGGTAGATAGTGAGTTTAGGCAAGTAATATGTAAGGCATGTATATTTATGATCAACCCTATGTTCTCTAAAAGTTAAAATAGTATATGATGATATTAAATATCCTAATGGAAATGTATACATATTATTTCAATGTGACATTTCCCTTCTATGGCATCTATAGATGAACATGCCCATGGTAGACTGTGAGAAAATGCTATATGATTATAATTTTCACTCTTCTTGTACTATATGAATGCTCAATTACAAATTTATGTTGATAAAAGATACATAAAGATTTAAAAACCTTTAAAAATCATGCCTAAAGTTGAAGAGTAGATGGGAGCTGACTGAGTATGATCATGGGCTAGAAGTTTAATTCAAACATGTAATATTGCCTTAAAGAATGAGATTGAAAGAGGAGGGGATAAAGGATACATGGAATACATGTTGGTGAACTTATCCACACTTTATGTAACCATTCCAAAAGTATGAGAACCTCTGTAGATAGTGGAAAATTTCTTATCATCCAAATGAGACTAATCTACCATCATGAGATGATTTACTCATCAAATCAACCTCAAGTGTGAAACCAAAAATGGATAAAATTATATAATTAAGGTAACATCATTTTAAAATAACTTAAATAATTGGATTATATGGAACTCTCCAAAACAAATGAAAACCCATAGGGTGTATAGATGAGTAGGTAGATTTCGAAGCTAAACTTTAAATGGATGATCCATAAATCTCAAGCCACCAATATTTAAGATACATATATGAAAATTAAGGTCTCCTATTGTATAATAATATCCCAAAATAATTTTTCCTAAAAATGCCTATATTGACCATACCAAGCTAGAACCTACAAGTCACTTCTCTATGCCAAGAAGGGTGAAAAAGAGATAGAAACATTTTGAGATATAAATGGAAATTTCAAGACATTAAAAGTAGTATTTGATTTAAGGAAGGTGAAAATACATCCCGTAACCCTCTCCCACATGGCATATTTCCCAAGGAGGCCATACATGTGCCCAAATCTTCCTTTTTCACTATAAAATTATCCTTTCTTCTACACAACCTAACATATTCAATTAGTAACAGTCATTAAAGACTTCCTAGGACACATGGAATGTGAAATAATCATTTTTAACTTGCACATTCCCTAATAAACCCATATAAAGCATTAAATACACCTATTAACCCCTTAAAATGACTCAAAATGATAAATGGACCTAGATAACTAATGAACAAAGTTATTATAACATTAATTGACATTAATTGACTTATGATACACCTTATAATATGATATTTGACCCCTTATAGACCTATAAAACTAATTTTTTTCGTATAGGTGCCATAATTTGACTAAAAGTCAAATTTGTTCAATAGGTAGCTTTGCCTACTAATAGACGAGGGACTTTATCTCGTGATACAGTTGAATACCATTTATGTGCTAAACTAATTTAAATTTTTTCTATCCAAGAGTTTTTGGAACCCACCATGGGGCATGCTATGTGCTATTTTGTTCAACCCATAATTTTTTTACTAAAATTAAAGTCATATCATTTTGGCAGAAAGATGTTTCACTAGGGCTAGTAAAACTAAAGGAATCTATGATCCCTTTTACAATATAAAACAACATCTTAGTTTCTATGTTGACCATAAAAAGTGTTATGTTGTGGAGCCTATTTTTAAATTACAATGTATTTTAATTACTATACATTTAAAATGTACTATACACTCTTTATGAATTCTCATCAATGTTCAAGGGCAGTAGCCCCCATATTTTTTTCGGACCCACTTAAAGGGGAATCATTTTGGGTTGACTTGGCCCATGGTTTTGGTACCCATTTTTTTGTAAAACTACTATGTGGTTACCTATTGATGTATTATAGATGTAGTAGGTAATACATTAGAGGTTGATGAACTATGTTTTGAGAAGGTGAATAGAGTGTGTGAATTTAGGAGATTTTGTAAAGCGTAGCGCTAAACAATATTTTGTGCATTTTAATTATGATAAGATAGATTTGAGAGTAAATTTTACTCTTATTGTCTTGTAATAAAATTTGAGCAAGTGTTGCTTGGTGGATGTATCCCACATTGGGTGAAGCATGTTAAATACTATCTTCTTGTTGTGAATTTTTATTTATGTTCATATCTCTTTTATTATGATTCTATGAAATTATTATGCATTAATTTCTATTTTATTCCTAACAACTGGTATTAGAGCTTCAGGTCGTATTTGCTAAAGTTTTGAATAATAGGAAGGGTTATTAGTTTAAGTAGGAGTTATAGTTGATGATAACAAATTAAAGGTTAAAAAGTTTAATAGACATAAATTTGGTCTATGGAAGATGCAGATGGAGGATTACCTCTACTAGAAGGACCTCCATACTCTACTAGGAGGAAAAGTAAAGCACCCAATGGGCATGACAGATGAGTCTTGGGATATGCTTGATAGGAAAATACTTGGGGCCATTAGGTTATGCCTTGCATCTTTGATCATGTTTAATATATCATAGGAGAAGACCATGGAAGGTCTCATTAATGCATTAGGGAAGTTATATGAGAAACCCTCTACTTATAATAAATTATTTTTAATGAAAAAGTTATTTAATATGAAGATGTTTGAAAATGGTTTTAATTTTTATCATTTGAATGAATTTAATGTAGTTTTGAGTATGTTGAACTCTGTAAAAATTGAATTTCATGATGAAATCAAGACTTTACTTATTTTGTGTTCCTTACCAAAGAGATGGAATGGCCTAGTAATCGCTGTGAGCAACTCAATCTCTAACAATGTCAAGTTGAAGTTTGAAGATGTCATATGAGTAATTCTTAGTAAGAAAATGTGATGGAAAAGCTCTAGGGAAACTTCTACTTTAGGTGATGCTTTGGCAATAGAAAACGTTTAGAGGAAAAAGAAAGTGTGGAAATTCAAATGGTCAAGCAAGGTCAAAATCAAAGAGCAGGAAGGTATGCTATCACTATGAAAAGATTGGGCATGCGAAGAGAGATTATTGGGTTTTTCAAAATAAAAATAAAAATCAAGAATACACTAAGAAAGTGAATGTGATAATAGGTAATGTTTGTCAGGATGCATTAATTCTCTCCATAGATAATATTGTTGAGTCTTGGTATTTAGATTTAGGGGATTCTTTTCATGCTACACCACATAAGCATTATTTTATTGATTATGTTCAAGGGGATTTTAGACATGTTTAGCTTGGTGATGATTAACCTTGTATCATAGTATGAAAATGAAGTGTTCAAATCAATATTTATAATGGGAACACTCGGCTACTAAAGGATGTCAGGAATGTGCCTAAGTTGAGATGGAATTTGGTATCCACAGGACAACTAGGCAGTGAAGGTTATATGGTGACATTTACAATAGATTCTTGGAAGATGACCAAGGGTGATCTTATGGTAGCAAAAGGTAAGAAGGTTGGAACCTTGTATTTATCAAGTAGTGTTGACTATTGTAATTTCATTATTGTAAATGTAGATGCAACTTTATGGAACTATAAGCTTGGTCAGATGAGCTAAAAGGGCATGAAAATTTTGAAGGATAGGTTACCTGGTTTGAAAGGGTTTGATTTAGATTTTTTTGAACACTTTATATATGAAAAACATAAAAGGGCAAAGTTTCTCAAGGTTGGACTACAAAGAAGGTGAATAAGTTGAAGCTGGTTCATTCAGATGTATAGGGGTTGGCTCAGGTATCTTTTATTGGTGGCTCATCTTATTATGTCACTTTTAATGATGATATAACTAGGAAAGATTGGGTGTATGGCATTAAGATAAAATATGATGTGTTTGATACATTTAAAATATGGAAAGTCTTGCTTGAAAATGAAATAGGTCTCAAGTTAAAATGTCTTAGGTTAGATAATGGTGGGGAATATTATAACAATAAATTTTTTGATTACTATTCTAGGAATGGAATTCAAAAATAGAGGATAGTTCCAAGAACTTTATAATATAATGGAGTGTCAAAAGGGATGAAAAAGACTATCATAGATCATGTTAGGAGTATGAGGTTGCATTTAGGACTACCCATTTAGTTTTGGGTAAAAGTTGTAAACACAGTTGTGTATCTAATCAATAGAGGTCTTTCATCTTATTTGGATGGAGGCATACCTGAAGAAGCTTGGTATAGTAAAAAGGTTGGTTATTCCTTTCTTATATTATTTGTATTTGAATTTTTTGTTCATATTAATAAAGATTATAGGACCAAGTTAAAGGCTAAGATTGAAAAATTCACCTTTATTGGTTGTGGTGAAGATGACTTTGGTTTCTAGATTTTGAGCCTTAAGGATAAGAAAATATTTTGATCTAGGGATGTAGTATTTAATGAAAAATTCATTTATAAATAATATTTTCAATATTAGAGAGAGGATTATAGAAAATATTACACAGTATTAGAGGATATTGCATATGATAAAGTGTCCAAGCAACTAGTTCAGGAACCTACTCCATAAGAACCCAAAACTCTTGTGGTGATAAGGTCTTATAGGGTAAGAAGGGAACCTAAACATTTTTATCCATCTCTTAATTATTTATTACTCATTAAAAATGGAGAGCCAGAGTGATTTAAAGAAGAAATTTAGGTAGATTTCAAGAAGTGGGAGCAAGAAATGGATGAGGAGCATTAGTCTCTCATGGAAAATCAAACTTGGTATTTAGTAAACTCACCTAAAGGTAAGAGAGCATTGAAGAACAAGTGGGTATACATAATTAAAGAGGATGATGGATACAAGAAAAGGTGCAAGGCTCATTTGGTGGTAAATGGGTTTGCATAGAATAAGGGAATTGATTTTGATGAGATTTTTTTACCTAGTGGTAAAGATAACTTCTATTAGGATTATTCTTGGGATAATGGCAGAGAAAAACTTGTATTTAGATAAGTTGGATGTGAAGACTACATTCCTTCATGGTTATTTGGAGGAGGACTTATATATGGATCAGCCATAGGGATATGAGGTCATAGGAAAGAAGAAAATAGTGTTGAAATTGAATAATATCTTGTATGGCCTGAAACAAGCTCCATGATAGTGGTACAAAAAATTTGATAATTTTATGGTGGAGTAGGAATGCTCCAGGTGTCATTTAGAACATTGAATATATATCAAAAATTTTGATGATGGTAGTTACATTATCCTATGTTTGTATGTGTATGACATGTTTGTTTTAGGTAAGAACATGCAAGAAATAAAGGTACTCAAGGAACAACTCAATAATTCCTTTGCTATGAAGGATTTGGGAGAAGCAAAACAAATCATTGGTATGAGAATAACTTAGGATAGGAAGGAATTAAATTTTAATTTATCTTATGAAGAGCACACTAAAAAGGTCTTGGAGAGGTTTAGTATACATGATGCTAAACTAGTTGGGATTCTTTTAGTAGGCCATTTTAAGTTATCAAAGGAGCAGTGTCCCAAGATAGAGAAGGAGAGAACCCAGATGTTCTATGTACCTTAATAATTAGTAGTTGGTAGATTAATGTATGCCATGGTGTGTACTAGGTTAGATATTACCCATGCACTAGGAGTAGTCAGTAGGTACATGAGTGATCCAAGTAGAGAGCATTGACAGGTATTAAAGTGGATCCTTCAATACTTAAGAGGTACCATGGGGAAAATTTTAAGCTATGGTGGATTAGACACCACTTTGCATGGTTATGTATATTCGCACATGGATAGAGATTTAGATAGCAAGAGGAGTACAATAAGATATGTATTTACTGTAGGTGACCTAACATTGAGCTAGATTTCACAACTATATAAACTTGTGGCTTTATCAACCATAGAGGGTGAGTATGTTGATACCATAGAGGCAAGAAAAGAGACAATTTGGTTATATTAGTTTCTTGAAGAGTTGGGCCATAAGCAGGGAGAAGGGAAGTTGTATAGTGATAATCATAGTGTTATACACTTATCAAAGAACTTTGATTTCCACTCTAGGATGAAGCATATACAGTTGAGGTACCATTTCATCAGGACAAATTTGGAGGAAGATAATTTGAAGCTAGAGAATATTCATACCAATCAAAATCCTAAAGACATGATGACCAAGGTGGTCACAAAATATAAATTGGATCTATGTTTAGTTTTAGTTGGCCTTCATAGATGATTGTGAAGGGTTGAGAACCTTGCTTAAAGGAAATTAGTCTCCAAGTGGGAGATTATTATGTTATGGATCCAATTTATAGATTACAATGTATTTCAAATACTATACATTTAAAATGTATTATACACTCTTTATGTATTCTCATTGAGGTTCAGGGGTGGTAGCCCTTGCAAATGTTTCTAGACCCCCTTAATGGGGAACCATTTTGGGTTGACTTAGCCCATGTTTTTGGTACCCATTATTTTTTAAAATCACTATGTGGTTACTTATTGATGTATTATATATGTATTAGGTAATACATCAGAGGTTGATGAACTGAGTTTTGAGAAGGTGAACATAATATGTGAATTCAGGTGCAAATTCATGAGAGTTTGTAGAGTGCAACTCCAAAAAATATTTTGTGCACTTTAATTTTGAGAAGATAGATCTAAGAGTGGATTGCACTCTTGTTATCTTGTAATAAAATTTGAGCAAGTGTTTCTTAGTGTATGTAGCTCACATTGGGTGAACCAAATTAAATATTATCTTCTTGTTGTGCATTTTTATTTCTATTCATATCTCTTTTATTGAAATTCTATGAAAAGCCTCAAAGCCAACTCAAGGAGGTACATTGATAAGTCAATTTTTGTCTCTTCTTATAACCATTATACCTCAAAGATTAGTTTTCCAAAGAATGTTTGTACCATGGGGAAACACCATTGGTCCATTATCTCTTGGACAATAACATGAGTTTCCAAGAGGCTCATGCAAAAATTTCAATAAATTTTCTATTGATGGGAAGCAACACCCAGATGAACACATAGCTGCATTATTTATTGCATGTGGGATTTTTGGAGTTGAACATGAAGATATAGTTGTGATATTATTTGTATAAACTCTCACATATGGAATGGTTATTTGGTTCTATAATTTGGATGTAGATTACTATGAAAACTAAATTTGAATCCCAGTTTAAACTGGTTTAAGATGCACATGCATTATTTGCTCATTTGACTCAAATGAAGAAAGAGGCTCAAGAACCCATGTGTGACTTCATGGATAAATTTAATAGGCTATTGAATAAAATTCCCCAAGTGTCTAAGCCAATATCAAAAAATTAGAAATGTTTTTTATCAATGCTCAGTTGCCTAAAGTTTATTTTCTCTTGAGAAAGAATATATTTCCTGAATTACAGTAGACTCAAGATTTTGATAATCAATTTAAATATAAAATGGTTATGGCTAGTAAGTTGTGGAGGTATTATTTAAATTTTAGAGGGAAACTTTAAATCATGATTCCACAGAATAGTTGATTCATAAATTGGTAAATGATATTGTAGCATTGAAGAAGTAGTTGCCTAATAGACAAATAACATCTTCCCAATAGGAGGTTCCTAAGAGGAAATATGTGCCAAAAAAAATCAACTAAGACTACAAACTCCCCAATAGAGATTAGAAATCAAAGCTCCTCTAATTAATGTGTTCTTGGAAACAAATTAAATTTATGTTTATGATGAGGATGAACTTTAAACAAAAGATCGAGGTTTTAAATAATATGAAACTAATGAACCTAGTGGAGACTCTAGTAATGCTTTTCTATAATATGAGTGTGAAGAATATGACTATGATGATGTGGTCAGAGACATGAATGCTCAATATTATGTTGTGTTTACAAGGTCTTTGAATGAAAAAGTTAAGAAGAAATAGAAACATGATAAGGTGAATCAAAATGAGAAGATTAGGAGTAATGAAATTTCAAAAGTAACACCTACTCCTACCATACTTCCTAGAGGTTCTCCTTTACCATTTTAGTCAAAGAAAAAATAATCAAAACCAAGGGTCATTACTTCACCCCACACCCACAATCAATAAAATCCAAAGATGAGTGCAGATTTAAAAAATAAGGTGCCTTCAGTGCCAAAAATTTTAGAGGTAACTTATTCATCTAAAGATACCTTATTTGACATTTTAGATCAGGTTAATAAGTCAAAGATTCAAATTTCCCAAAAAAATACTTAAGATATAATCTAGATCAACTAAATCATTTATATCATTTCACAAAAAGGGGTTTAGGTGCATGAATAAGTCCAAAGGGATTCTAACTATGCCTCTAAATACCAAAACCTTAAATTTTGTTATGGATGTTACTACCTCTCTTGTAGGGAAACAACAACCGTTCTACATATCCCTTTTCTTAAAGGGTTGAAAACTAAGTAATTGAATCATTGATATGGGAGCTTCTAATAATTTTATGTCTGTTAAGGTAGCAAAATTTTTGGGTCTCACTTGTATGATACCCTTTAGTCATCGTTTCTCAATGGACATGAAACAAGTTCCATTAGTAGGCCAAATCAAAGATGCAAAAGTAGCCTTATCTTCCTTTCCACATAAAAAAGTCAATATGATAATATTGGTGGCGAATATCCCTACTACATATGGTATGTTTTTGGGAAGGATTTTTTGTAAGGAATTAGGTGGAGAGATTCAGATGGATTTGTTTCACTCCACTTTTTTTGTTAATGAAACTAAACATAAGTTGGAACTTGAACCATAACTTGGCTTACTATATGCAAGTTTGAGGAACTGAGAGTTGATATTCTTTATGAAGATAAAGTTTTGGGGACCTACATGATGATGTCAAAAGTAGAATTAGGTATATGAAAATTGGTTGAAGGTAACTCTAATGACATTTGGATCCTTGAATTCAATAGAAGTTGTTCTTTAATCAGTTTTAGTGTAGGTGTTTTCACTATTTCACCAAATAAATAATTATTTATGTTCTCTTTCAAGATGTGATTTAAGTTCACCAATAACATAGTTGAATATGAAGCCTTTCTTCATAGATTATGTATAATTTAATAAATGGGAATTCAAAATCTAAAGGCACAAGGATATTTTTAACTCATTGTAAAATAAGTAAGAAATCAATAGCAAGTTAAGAATGATTTTCTAAGACATTATAGAAAATAGGCTTTGAGATTATATTGAAGCTTTCGATGCTTTCTCAATTATATCAGTCTTAAGGAAAGAAATTTCTAAAGTAGATGCACTTATTATTTTGGCATCACTTATGATCCCTCCCCTTAGAATTGAACATGATAAATACACTATTGAAATGGTGTCTAGACCTAGTGTACCTGATGTATGCACCTAAATTTTCTCACTTTAATTATCCTATTAATCCCACTAATTTATTCCATAACCATAATCCTAGTTAATTAATTAAAATGTTATTTCCTATATAATATTTCCTACATCCCATAAACCTTTCTATACCACTATGACTAGTTAATCACCCCATTATCCTAGTAACAAGCCCACTTAATCACTAATCCTATTGCATCAACTATCCACTAGCCCACTTTCAAATTTAAAATTCTTATTTATTCAACTACCTCCTAGCCACCTACCACCCTAGCTTCTCTTACAACCCCTATGAGCCTTAAACCTCATATGATCCCCATATAATCCCCATTAGCCCTTAAACTAACCTAGAAGTCTCTATATCTAGAGAAGCCTCTCTAAGATTATAGAACTCTCATAAACTAGAGGCTTCTAAATAAATAAAAAATTCCCATAGAAGTCCCTCCACATTATTTTAAAAAATCCATGATTGGGGCATGGACAAGCTAATAATAAAATCCACAAGCCTTCATTTTACTCTCATACTAGTTATCTTAGAAGCATCCATACACTCTTGTAATCCATTCAACTACCCAAGAAAGCCATTAGAGTCCTCGTGAAGCTAATATCAATCAATCCATACATAAATCAATTTACATTGGGATTGGTTGGAAATTAGAAAGAAGCTACAACAAATAAGGTGATGGTAAAATTTCATTCTTAAGTAACTAATTGTTCCTTTATTTCCCTCCTTGTGATGTTATTGTGTTTTTGGGTTTAATTTATTATTTATAGTAGTTTTAATCAATAGTTCAAAAATAAAATCATACATTGGTAACCACAGTAGGATAAACCATTCAAATTAACTATTTTTCCTATTAGAAGTGTTTTGATATCTTGCAGGATTGATTAGATGAAGGAAAAGCTTCAAATTTCATCAAATTTTTTGCATCTAGGGAAATGACAGTTTTACTCTATAAATAGTGATATTTTAGTAGTAGCTTTGATTTTTAAAGAGTAATTTTACACTAACTATAACACTTAATCACTAACAATTAACTATTTTTGTAGGTCTTTGACTTTGTTGCAATACTATAGCTCACAAAAGGTAAATTTGATAAAAAGTTATGATTTTGACCATTAATCTATGGTTTTGATACAATATAGTTTTATAGTTAAAAAATAATAATCCTAGATACTTATTTTTACTTTATATAGGTCAATAATAATCTTATTTTCCTTGAAAGGGTTAGTTTATAGACCTGATATCTTTAACCTTAGTCAACCTACCCCTTTTATTGAGATATATTCATTATGTTGGGTATTTGTGAATGGAGTCAGCCTACCCCTTTTATTACCAAAAACACCTAGTAAAACCTTAAGACATATCACATCTCAGGATCAAACCAAACTATTTAATTACTATACCACCATTCACACCTTTTGGATAATAAACTTTACCTTGGAACTAAACTTTAGTGGTCACTCATCATTCTCTATCTTAGTCCTCACTTCATTAAACTATCATTGACCAAATTTTGTCAAAGTTTGCATCCTTGTCTGGTTTAGTCTATCACCTATAATCTTATCACTTTACCTATTCATACCTAACACCCATTTAATTATTGTCTTGCTAGTGTGAAGGGAATCTAGTCATCTCATCCTCTTTGTCTCCTTTTTGGATTAAACCCTTATAAATTTGTTACTTTGGTAATATGTGGTCACCCTAGTCTTCATATCCTTGAATCTAGATCTAAGTCACATCTAATCACCTCTTTTGACCAATTTTAGTCTTGGGTTTAATTTAAAATTAGTATCCAAATCCACCTTCTCTCTCATCATCCTATATCAAAGTCACACCTAATCACTATTCTTACATCACCTTCACCATCCACCATGCCTATTACAACCCATGACCAAATACTAAGAATGGGACAAGGATATAATTAATAAAATGGCATCCTTTGTAATCTAGGTAAATGATACCAAGATAATGAAGTCACAAATAGTGACATGCACAACCCTAGAGAGGAAGATCGGTTTACAAATGATTTCTTCCATAGTTTTTCAATGAATTTCATCTTATATTATAAGAGAAGAAGAAGAAGAAGAAGAAGAAGAAGAAGAAGAAAGAAACTAGATATGGGTATGGTTGAAAACGCTATTTGGTTATGCATGCATTGAATCAAATGATTGTAAAGATCTCCTCTTTGATTTAGGAGGAATAAACTATAAATAAGACAACACTAAAGTAAATTATTGGTTAGATAGATAGTTTGGTGGATTTCCTAACACTAGCTAGATTCTAGAAGCAATAACTTCCTCAGGAAATGTCAATCCACACTTTTTAGGCAATCAAGTTTATAAAATAGAAGATAAAGAAATTAATTTCATCAATAATCAAAAGTTACTAAAATTGAATACAAGAAATGCTTGATAAAGAAATAGACTTAGATGAATAATATTGTAATGAGTGGGCCAATGCTAGTACTCAATAGGTTAGGTGTGGTTCAAAAAATAGGTTTGGGGTCTATGAACAAGTAGATGAAAAGAAAGTTAGATTTGGTTGATGGTAGGTGGGTGAAAATAGATTGTTGTTATTTTATACCATAATGATTGTCGATAGTTGGTATGACTGTCAATGGTTGAGGTGATCTTCAGTGGTTAAGATGACTATCAACAATTGGACAGACCTTCAATAGTCAGGATGATCATCGATAGTTACTATGTGTTGGGCTTGGTTGATAAGAGGTCACATTAATAGGATCACATAAGGCAATTTTAAGAGATTGGTTTGTACTAGATTGATTACAAAATAAAAACAAAGTAATTGATAGACTATAAATAAATACTTGACTTACCATAGGTTCGTCAAATGAATGGTTGAGGTGGTTGGCTCATTTATGGAGTCTAGCATGATTTTGGTAGAGTAACAGTACTCAGTTGTCATATGAGGGGTGGCATTAAGTTGGCTCTCTAACATGATGACTAGATCATTATATTGTTGAAAGAAGTGATTTGCAAAGAAACTCTGGATGTAAAAGCTCTTGAAGTCATGGATGGATCCTTTTTCACCTCTTTCTCCTCTCTTCTTATAGGCAAGGAAGGAGAGGTGAAACAAAACATTAATAGGATGTTCAACTTGTTATCTAAATATAACTCCAGTATGCATGGGCTTGCATATGAATTAGACAATCTAATTACAAAAAAACAAGTTAGAGTGACTAGTCAATTAAGTTGGTTTAGATGGTGGAACCTAATCGTTGGTGGTTGAGGCTCAAGGTAATGTTGGGTTAAAAGGATGGGTTAAGTCATTAGGTCAAACTGGCTAGTGTTAGGTCTTGTTTCTAGTTAAAATGTCAAGTTGGGGCCCTAGGGGGTCCTAAAGTGGTATAGGGGAGTTACAACATTTAGAACCATTGTGTGTGGATTTTTGATTTCTACACATAGTAATGAGGTTAGGGTAAATTTTGACCAATACATCTATTTTTCTAAATTTTGTCTATTTCAAGTCTAAAGGAAAATAGAAAAAAAATGATGGGAATAAGTGATTAGAATGAACCCAGATTAGTTTACACACCATATCCAAAAAATTTGAGTACTCCTCTTTAGCTAGGGAGGACTACCTGCAAGTAATGAAGCACTACCACAAGATATTTGTTAGTAGTTAAATGAGTGGGCTACCAAGCTACATGCTTATTCTAAGAAGTGTGAAACTTCCTTACACATGGTAGTCCACTTTTGAGAGATAAAAGAGTAATGAATAGATAAAAGAGAGGTAAAGAGAGAGTGAGAGAGAGATAATATTACTATTATTAACAACCTGTATGGAGTAGAGAGTGACAGGGTGCTGGTGATGTATTTTGTTTGTATTTTAGTAGTTGTTTGGGTAGGTTTTGAAAAGGTTAGGGAATCCATAGTCACTTGCATTGATAGGGGAGTCACTAATATCAATTATACTACTGAGGTCAATGGTGAAGGTGACCAATATTGGTTAGGCTACCAAGGTCAATAGAGGAAATAATTATCTAGGAGCTTGTAGAAGGCTTTTTTGGGTCTAGAAAATGGTTTTGATCAAGTCTGAGAGGTTGGGGAGAGTTATAAGAGAGAGAGTATGGTTTGGGTGGATCTGGTTAAAGGTTTAGTGTGTCAGGTTAAGGGCAAACAAATAAAGAATATTTATAACTCCCTTAAAGGGTTGAGTCAGAAGTGTGTAAAGTAATGCACAATAGATATAAAGTGATAGAAAAATAAATATTTAAAAGACCTATGGAATAAGTGATGTACTTAGCTATGGTTATTAAATGATAAGTGCTAGATTGATGGTCCCTATTAGGGAGTCTGAACCTAAATGCCTAAATAGAGAAAACAAGTAGTTGTTGTTGGTCCTTAAGAGCTTAGTTCCTAATCATGATTGACTTATGCAAGATGATAGTAAGCTAGGATGTTAAAAATAGAATGCTAAAATCTTGAATGCAAGTAAGAATGAATTTTATTGATTTCTATTAACCTTAACTTCAGGTTAGAGCTTGGCTTATATTGCTAATGTCAGTGATTATATCAATGTCAGTCATGGGTTGACTGACATCAATAGACTTAGAATAGGTAAACCTTTCTATTTTTGGCCTATTTTTTATTGCTCTTCATGCCAAGTGTGGCACCCATTACAAAATGGTAAAATTAATAGGTTAAGAAGGAGGTAGTTGATTAGGAATTTAGTTTGGAAGTAGGATTAAGTCTTGGGTAGTTAGGATGAGGGGACCAGGTCTTGAGGTGACTCATCAAGTGAGAATTAGTCATAGGGTGAGTTGGCTAGGTAAGGTGGCAATAGGGGTTTTTAATTAACTTAATTAATTATTCTAAATTAATTAAATGTGTGAGGGGTAGAGAATGGGTAAGGGAGGTTAATTATTATTATTATTGAAAAATGGGTTAAATAGGGGTTTTAGCATAGGGAGTTATACATGTGAGTGACATAATTTTGGTGTCTACATTTGCCCATTTTATCTTGTAATTTGTACTGACAAGTTTGCAAGACAAAAATAGGAGTTAGATGTTCCAAGTATTGGATGAGGTATCCCCCATCAAAATGGGAATTGATGGAGGAGAAACTAGAATCAGGTACTAGTTTGATAAAAAGGTAATTAGGTGAGTGGTGAATAATTGAGTATTGCTTCATATGCATATACTAGTTATGAGTTATAATCAACAAAGTCAATAACTGGCAAGGTTGAGGAGTACTCAGATAGATTTAACCAAAACATAACTTGTAAGTGATAGTTGATAATGTAAAATAATCAAAGTTGTAGCTCTAATGGTCGATGTGTCTCAAGTATCTTGCTTAGGAAGTGCCCTTAGGAAACATAAAAGGGTGGAAGGTGATAGGATGAGCTTGGTTGCCATCTAAAACACCTAATATACATGTATGTGCACAATAGCCAACTATAGCAGAATAACATAAGTGATCAAGATAAACGATGCAAGGTTGGTGTAAAAGAGTCAATGAGTAAGGAGATATTCATGGTCTCTAAGAAAAGTCATCATGGGTGGAGATTTAATTATCTCCAATGGCATTTATCATAGTTAGGGAGATATATGTGATCTCCAGTTTCCCCAGTATATGGGTAAAGTCTAAAAAATTAGGAAAATAGTGGAGAGATATATGTGATATATTCTTGGGGTTACTTTTTTTGGGGAAAATAGTAGAGGAAATGGTGATGACATTAGTGACATTGTTGATATCAATAATAAATAGTGCTAACATTAGCAAAAATATAGAAACATTGCCACTATCAATAGGCATAAGTAATGACGTTGATGGATTAGGTCAAGACTATCGACATCAATGGCCAACCAAACCCAATAAAAGGGGGTTTGGTGGCTAACCAAAATCATTAGTAACTTTGTGATTGGAGAGACAAACTAGGGTTTGTAGAGAGATTGAGATGGTAGATTAAGGAGGGGACCCAACAGGAGGTGCACTACCACAAGAGTCAACTGTACCAACCAAAAGGAGATGGATAGATTGGGTAAGAGTCTCTGCTATTTGTTTTGAGATTTATTTTGGGTATTTATAGTTTTTAGGATAATTTAGAGGTGGGGTATAGAAAAAATTAATAGAGGGGTAAGGCTAGGGTAGTTTTAAGATAAGTTGGGGGGTTATTTGGGTAAGTTTTTAGGTTAAATTTGTAATGTTGGGGTTTGGATCATTCAATCCTAGGGCCAAACTAGTTGCTAACATCGATGAGGTCCATTGATGTTGATAGACATGGCAGCAAGGTTAGTACGTCCCTAACAATTTTGGTTGATAATTAGGCCTTCAAAGCACCAATGTCGGCAGTAATGTCGATGTTGGTGACTATAAAAATCTAGAAAAATAGGAAAAAGGGTTAGTTTAGATTCATAGCAAAAGTAGTCAACTAGCCTAATGGCTGAGCTAGCTTCAAAAGACCTCATGTTGATTGAGTGTTGCCTACATAACTTATTTTAGGGCCTCATACCAATGTAGTTCTCCCAAAGCCTAGGAAAAAGATCTAAGGTATGGTAAAAAGGTGTGTTAGGGGAAATAGGTAAAAAGATAGGTTGAGATAGGTTAAGAGGTCTAGGTATTAAAATATAGGGCATATTGTCAAGGGTTAGGGATATAGGTCATGAGGCCTAGAGTCATGATAGGTGGGTAGGACTAGGGTGGAGAGAGAGAAGAGGTAGTAAAGCCTAGGGTAGAGAGAGAGGTAGTGAAGCTTAGGGTAGAGAGATAAGAGTAGGGTAGTTAGTTAGGTGGGTATATGACTGAGCTAACCTCAGAAGACCTTGTGTTGACTGAGTTCTACCTAGATAGCCTCATTTAGGACCTCAAACCAATGTAGTTCTCCCAAAGAAAAGGGAAAAATAAAGTGATAGAGTATAGTAGAAAGTACATGACTTGACTTCTATGTGTATGGATGCAAGTGAGGATGAAGATAACATTTTAGGATCATCTCTCAAGGCTTTGACACATATGAGGAGGGATGTCACTCCTGACAAGTGGGATCACATGGAATCCATGGGGTTAGGAGGAGTGTGATGATATTTTTGAGTTTCTCGAGATGCGTCCCTTATGATAGCATTGATTGAGAGGTGGGATCACACCACCAACACCTTCTATCTACTGATCAAAGAGGTGATAGTGACTTAGGAGGATGTTTATAAGATTTTAAGGCTACCACTCTAAGGTGAGGAGATTTTCACATGCTCAAGAGAGGAGAATGATATACACACAGTCATATTATATGGAGAGTATGTTAGTGAGGTGACCTACCATTATACAAGTTTTATGTGTGACCCACTCTATATGGTTGATGAGGAGTAGCATTGAATGAACATCCTAATGATGATTGAGATTATGATGTATGCATTATTAGATGTAGATGATGATAGATTTTTGATTATATTGATAGGTTTGCTTACACATGGTTGAGTAGCAGACTATTTTTGCTTGGGGTCTAATATTTTTAGCACAATTATATAGAGAGATAAGGGGTTTGAGACTGTGATGGTGATATAGTTTGTGTGTCATCCATCTACTACATTATTGGGCATACAAGCACATCATGGTGACATGACCATTAGGGTTACCTACCATGATCCTAGCTAGCTTTAGGGTTGGTTTTAGATGGTGGAGAGAGGGCATGGCATAGACTTGAGTGCATGGCATGGTTTGGGACATTACCTATTATAGGCACATGATTGAGGGCTTGATCCATATTAATATTTTGTGGAGACCTTATTTGACATAAAAAAATTAGAGGATAGGCACAATAGCTTGTTGGTTTGTAGAGCTCACTATGGGTCAAGGGGAGATGAGTTGGTAAGTTGGAGATGATACTCATGACATAAGTCAGGATGTTGTTTGGTCTAGTTCAAGATATTCCACCTGCCTTTCCTCAATATAGGAGGGATGACATAGAGGTACCCCTACCATTGCCTCAAGAGATAGATGGGCCAAATTTTGAGGAGCTACCAGTAAGGGTAGGTGTTGGAGACCTAGGGTAGGTGTACATCCTATGGTGGAGGTTGGAAGGGCACCACCAAATTTATAGGGGTTGGTGAGAGAGAGGGATGTAGTGGTATAGGCTCAAGATATAGCCTAGACATTAGTATTAGCCTAACAGGGGTAGGTGGTGATGTTGCAAGGTCAAATTGGGGCACTACAGGGTTAGGTTGTAGTTTTATAGGGTTAGGTGATTATAGTGATAATAGAGAGAGATAGTTTGAGAGTAGTCAGTTAGGCTACTCCTCTTCCACCACCACAGGGACTAGTATAGGTTGGGCCATCATTAGGTGCGATGGGACCTCCATAGATTATATCTATGGTGAGATATACAACTACCTTAGATGAGATTACCTACTATGAGAGGGTGATTAGAGAGTTTTTATAGATTTAGAGATATTCAAAGTTTAGAGAGTAGGAGAGGTTTATGTCATGTGTCATGGCTTCTAGCTCACATAGATGCAGATAGGTAGAGAGTGGTCATGACACTGCTTCCTCATAGCCATGTAGAGAACCTTAAGGACCTTGAGTGTTAGAGTTTGCCATTTTTGATTATATATGTTATATGTATACTTGCATACAAGCTAAAGATGTGAGATGCATATTTTAAGAGAGAGAGATGATATTATGATGATGTAGTTATGGACATGTATTTTGATCACACACACACACACACACACACACACACACACACACACACACACACATTGTTAGGTTGTGGAGCTAAAAGCTTCAACTTGTTACAGACATAGAAAAGAAGGTTGCTGAAGACCCAGAAGCACTGGCATCGGTAGCATGACTGACGTTGGTCATTACCAGTGCAAAGGCAACTGGTGATGGCAGGTAGTCAGCCAACATTGGTAGAACTAGGCAAAGTAAGGACCAACGTCGGTCACCTATGTGTTCCAGAACTGTTCATTGCATGAATAGCTAGTTAAATGAACAAAGTGTTTACATGTCAAGGCCAGTTAGAGTATTGACCTGTGTGGATAATTGTCTAAATTAAGAGTCTAAGTTATTGTTTAAGTCTAAGATCTATTTATAGACCCATTGGCATGTATTGTAAAGTGTGCTAGTGAAGAGAACTAAGTGTGTGTTTCTCCTAGTTCCACTAATGAGCTAGAAAGGAAGGCAAGGAAGATCCTTCCATGGTGAGTATGGTCAGTTGAATTGCAAGTTGCAGGTTCATGGGAGATCAACTTGAAGTACTATAGAGTGCTTGGTGTACTAGCAGGGTTATTACTGACTGGTTGGAGAGGTGAACACCAATTTTGAGTGTGAGTTGTGTGTTGGGACCATTTTTGGTAGGAGAGTGTTTTGAAGAAGAATTACTATACACTTGAGGTGTGGGAAGCCTCTATAAGGTGGAAGAGTGTGGCAGCTCTTTATTGTATTCTTTTATGTACAAGTATTAATATAAGATTGTATATTGTCTCTCATATTCTGTGCTATTGGTGAATTCTAGTTACTTGTGCTTCTAGTTATTTTTGCATATTTAATTGCTTAAGTTTGGTAATCATATTATGCTCTTTCTGAGGAGCAAGATCTTAACAAGTGGGATCAGAACAAGTGTGTTTGTTCTTGGATTCCCCATCAATTGGTATCAGAGCATTTTTATTGTTCTAGGTACCTGACAAGTGGTATCAGAGCCTTGGTTGTAGGTTCAAGAGTTGATACCATCAAGTGGTATCAGAGCTTTTGGTTGGGATACTAACAGGTTGTTTCAGATTTGGTTAGTGTGTGCTGATTACAGGTTACTCACAGGGGTTTTTGTTTGAGTGGGAGTAGAGCAATGGCAGAAGATAGTAGACTACGAATGGAGAAGTTTAATAGTAGGAGGTCCAAGTTCAGGTATGGCAGAATAACCTGCTGGAGATATGGAAAGAAAGAGCAAGAAAAGAAAGATTGTTGGTTGGTAGTAGATTAGCATGAAGGACATGAAGAAAAAGTAGGTGTTGTAGATTTCGTTGCACAGGGTGCTCTGGTATATTCTTTAGATAAAGTAGAATCTTGGGTTTTAGATTCTGGTGCCTCTTTTCATGCATCCCCAATTAGGGAATTTTTTCATGAGTATGTCTAGGGAGACTTTGGAGAAATTTGGGTAGGGGATGGTAAGCCTTGTCAGATGGTTGGCAAAGGGAAAGTGAAGCTGAAATTATAGATGGACAACACATGGGTGTTAAAGGAGGTCATGCATGTCCCAGTTTTGGAGTGGAATTTGATTTTTGTAAGAAGTATGGGTGATGAGGGTTGCACAGTAACTCTCACAGTGGACTCTTGGAAGGTTACCAAGGGTGCACTTGTAACAAGAGGTAAGAAAGTAGGTACTCTTTATCTATCTACTTGTATTTCTATTTCTCTTTCTGGGTTATCTACTTCAGCTGTAGATTCAAAGATGTGGCTTAATAGGCTTGGTCACATAAATAAGAAGGAGATGCATGTTCTTGAGTCAAAGGGTATAGATCAAAATTTTTGTATGCAAAAGAAGAAGGAGACGTTTCTTGAGAGATCTGATGTTAGTGACAAGAATAGGAAAGCCTTGGTTTTCAAGGAGAAAGTGACAGATAGAGTTCAGCACAAGAGGCAAAAGAATTTTGAGCAGAGCAAAGGTGATTTGGACAAGGGTTTGATCCAAAAGGAGCTCGTGAGAAGAAGTCAATTCTCATAAGCAAAACACAGAGACCGACATCGGCAAGAAAACTAGCATCGGTGTCCAGACAGGGACTGACATTGGCTATGTGAAGACTGACATCAATGACTCAGGGCAGATAAGATCCGGCATCAACAAAGTGAAAATCGACGTCGGTGATGGGGCAGTCGCAAGGAACCGACATCGGTCGGGTGCAGACTGGAATGTGACCGGCATCAGTCACTGAGACAAATTTTGGGTGGATAGCAAGCTGTCAAGGAGTCTCAAGTGCCTATATGGAGGACTTAAAGGGTATGTAAGCCTCAAATTCATCATTTCCCTTCTTTACACTACTTGTTGCTCACTTATGGTAAAGAACTAGGAAGTTGTTAAAGAAGCAGAATGGGTAGATCTAGGAAATAGTGGGAGCTTGGCATGGATGGAGGATGTAATTCCTTGGAGAAGAACCAAACAGGAGTTTTGGGTGAAGTTGCTAGCTGGAAGTAAGCACTGAGAGATGAATGGATGTTCAGGATGAAGAAGAGCGGAAATGGATATGTGAGACAGAAGATCAGGGTATATGGTCTTATATAAGCTGCAAGGAAATGGAGGTTTGGTCATTGTGTTTCTCTTTACTAGGTTGGATAATATTAGCTACATTATCCTACTACTGTATGATGTGCTTGTTACAGGGTTACATATATAGGTATTGTTGAACTAAAGATAAAGCTAGTTTAGAGGGATGTCATGGAGAATCTCGGAGCATCAAGGTTCTTTGGCATGAGTGTGTTTTAGGGACATGGAAGGTCATATGTTGACTTTAGTTTAGGATGATTGTGTGAGACCGATTAGCACGCCGATGGTTGGACAGTTCACAGAACAGGTGTCTTGATTCATATAATGAGGTTAAGTGCATGGTATGTACTAAACCTGAGTTTTCCCAAGCAGTGGGAGTTGTCACAAGTTAGGAGCCAATCTGGGAGAGATGCATTAGAGGGCAGTTTAGTGGATTCTTAGAGGGACTAGTAGCAGGTGCACATGCTATGCAGGTTCAAGTTATTTTCTACATGGTTTGTAGATGTGGATGTGGCAGGTGATTTGGATGACAGGTTTTACACTACAGGTTTTGTGGTGGTTGGTCTTCAAGAGTGACTTTGAAGAGGGATACAGAGCTAAGAGAACAAACTAGACAAAGTATAGGTATAGGTACAGTTGCAGTTGTTTATCTCCAAGTGGGAGATTGTTAGGTTGTGGAGCTAAAAGCTTCAACTTGTTGCAGACACAGAAAAGAAGGTTGTTGAAGACCTAGAAGCACCGGCATCGGTAGCATGACTGATGTAAGTCATTACCAGTGCAGAAGGCAACCGGTGACGATAGAGAGTCAGTTGACGTTGGCAGAACTAAGCAAAGCAAGGACCGGCATCGATCGCTTGTGTGTTCCAAAACTGTTCATTACACGAATAGTTAGTTAAGTGAACGAAGTGTTTGCATGTAAAGGTTAGTTAGAGTCTTGAGCTACATGGATAATTGTCTAAATTAAGAGTCTAAGTTATTTTTTAAGTCTGGGATCTATTTATAGACCCATTGGCATGTATTGTAAAGTGTGCTAGTGAAGAGAACTAAGTGTGTGTTTCTCCTAGTTCCACTAATGAGCTAGAAAGGAAGGTAAGGAAGATCCTTCCATGGTGAGTATGGTCAGTTGAATTGTAGGTTGCAGGTTCATGGGAGATCAACTTGAAGTACTATAGAGTGCTTGGTGTACTAGCAGGGTTATTACTGACTGGTTGGAGAGGTGAACACCAATTCTGAGTGTGAGTTGTGTGTTGGGACCGTTTTTGGTAGGAGAGTGTTTTGAAGAAGAATTACTGTACACTTGAGGTGTGGGAAGCCTCTGTAAGGTGGAAGAGTGTGGCATCTCTTTATTGTATTCTTTTATGTACAAGTATTAATATAAGATTGTATATTGTCTCTCATATTCTGTGCTATTGGTGAATTCTAGTTACTTGTGCTTCTGGTTATTTCCACATATTTAATTGCTTAAGTTTGGTAATCATATTGTGCTCTTTTTGAGGAGAAAGATCCTAACAAGTGGGATCAGAACAAGTGTGTTTGTTCTTGGATTCCCCATCAATTGGTATCAGAGCATGTTTGTTGTTCTAGGTTCTTGACATATATATATATGTGTGTGTGTGTGTGTGTGTGTGTGTGTGTATGTATATATATACATACACACACACACACACACACACACATCTATATATATATATATAATATATGTATATATATACATATATATATAATATGTATATATATACATATATATATATACATACATATATATATATACACACACACATATATATATATACATATATATACATATACATATATACACACACACACACACACACACACACACACACACACACACACACACACACACACACACACACACACACACACATATACATGAGATGTGTGTATTGTGATTATGATGATGATATGGATGATGTTTAAGTAGATGATAATTTTATGCTAAGTTAATTTGATGTTAATGTTGATCATGTTGGTTGAGTTAGACTAGCCTTTCCCATATATGTGATGGTGTATATATAGTTGATTTGTTAGTTTCATCTTAGCATTTTTCCATATTTCATGATGGTGTATGCTTAAAATGAATAAATTAGTTATGTTAGTTTATTTCAGCATTTTTACATATTTGTGATGGTGTATGCATAAAATAAATTGAGTAGGCTTTGATAGTGTTGGTATGGCATTGTTTATTCATCTCAAATAGAGAGATCAACATGTGATGTGGATGGGAAAATAAAGAGGCAAAATTATCATGCACTGGCAAAGACCGTAATTAGAACATAAATAGGCTCAAGAAAATGAGCCTCTTTCATGTCGTATATCTTTAAACCATTGTGTTTGTTAGAGAAGCATCATGTTTATCTTATATTAAGTGAGCTTCATAGTCCCTTGAAAATGTATGAGGGGAAAAAATGGGTAAGATGAGGGAAAATGTTTGAGTAGCATAACTTATGAAGGAGGCATGATATGCCCCTACTGTGGGTGACCTAAAATCTACTATAGACAAGTCCATGACTTAAATCATTTTTTTAAAGTGTAAGTTGATCAATATAGGAAGCTTATAATGGGATTTTGTTTGGGTGAAGGTTGTATAAAGCTGATCAATGTAATAAGCCTTTTTAATTTGTATTTCCCTTTGAGAACAAAGCTTGGCTTAGCCATCCTTGAAGGGAGTGGTCTAAGCATTTATTTTTAATTTTAAATATTTGTCCTTAAAAGGAGTAGTCTATTGATAGTATCAAAGGGAAGTTACATATATGTTCTTCAAGGGAGCAGTCTACGTTGAGAAGCATGACCTAAGACTTTATAACTTTATCACATATCCCATTTATTTTTTTAGTTTTTAGTCATGGACAAGACTATAGAGGCTTAGTATTTTTCCACTTTGAGGGAAAAACCATACCACTTCATAAGTTAACTAAGTATAAAGGAGTAAGGGTGAAGAGGAAGGGAAATGAATGTAATAGGGATGAGCTCAATTTAAACATGAGGTAAAGCAATGCTTGTTTAAAAAAAAAATGAGTGTAGGTGTAAGGCATTTAAAGGCTTAGGTTTTGGCCTCCCTTCAAGAGAAAACAAGTGATAAGTTCCTAAGCCATACTTGTGAGTTATGATATAATGTCCAAGCCAATTAGGAGCAAACTTACCCCATTTTCTTTTCTCCATGTTCATCATGTGTTGATTTTATTTTAAGATGAGATATCCTATATTGAAACCTCACTCTTTAAGGTTTTTATTATAAATGCATTTGATCTGATCTTGATAGATTTGGAAGTGGTTGAGGGTTATGAGATGGTGCTCATCAAGAAAGTCAAGTTGAGCCAAACATTCCCGGTGAAAGTCATCATTAGTAAGTATGTCTTATAGAGAAGTTTAAAGAGAAGGAATTTGGACTTCAAGAGAAAAAATAGCCTCCATCCCATCTACCAATGAAAAAGGTCTGGCACTCATAGGGGTTCAAATACTAGTGAAGTAAGCCAATAAAGAAAAAGGAATGTGCATGTGCCAATCCTTGCCCATATCGTTGACTACCTTCATTACAATTTTTGTCAATGTTTTATTAGAAACTTCTACCTATCCATTAGCTTGTGGATAGTATGGTGATGAGAAGCTTAATTTGATTCTAAATGTATCATAAAGGCTTTGAATAGTCTTATTTTTGAAATATTTTATGTTATCTATTATAATCTTATGGGGGACACCAAAATGATAGATGATGTGATGCTTGATGAAGTCAATAATTTTGACATTTTTAGTGGAGATGAGAGGGATGGCCTCGACCCACTTGGTGAAGTATTTAGTGGTATTAATGATAGAATGATGATAGAGGGATGAATGAGGGTTAATCTCTATGATTAAATATAAGCCCCATTGGAATAAGGGCCAAAAGTCTTTAGCAACTTGTAATGCATGACTAGGAACATGAAGGAGGTTAGCATGTTATTAACACTTAATGCAACACTGAACATAATCAGCATAGTCTTGATGGAGCATAGGCCAATAATAGCCAAGTTGAAGGATATGCTTGGTAACTACATGACCATTAAAATTCCCACCATAAATCCCATCATGGACTTCCTTAATAGTCAAGGGAGTCTCAGTAATAGTGAGTAATATAAGGAGAAGACCGTCAAAACCTTGCTTGTAGTAATTCCTTCTAGTATAGTGTAATGAGTGGCACATTTTATGAAGGCTCATTTCCCATTATTGGAGAGATCAAAAGGGGTAATAAAGAAGGAAAGATAATTTGTGAGCTGCTTATACCATAAGTCATATGGGTTGGTAGTTACTTTTTTGATAAAGAGGATGTTAGCTGAGACATAGGAAGGTAATGTTAAGTGATGCATGATGACATAGACTCTCGAGGAAGAGGATGAAGAGGGTATGTGTGAATAAATTGAAGCCATCATGTCCACAAAGTTGTTTGTATATCAAGGAATAGTTTGCAAGAGATAAGAGTCAACTGATCCCAATAGCGTATCTACATGATGTTTATACCACTATAAAATTTTGTTTTTGCATAGGTAGGAACCATTAACCTGGTTAACCACTAGCTAAGAATCACCAAAAATAGTTATGGATTTAATACCTTAGAAGAGATTTTTGTGAAGTCTTAGAATCAAAGCCTCATATTCGGACCTATTATTAGTGCATTCAAAATCTAGTTTAAATGACAAAGGCATAGGCTTTCCATATAGAGGAATAAGAATGACCCTCGCACCCCTACCATGTTGACATTTAGATCCATAAAAGAGAATCATCATTTGATAGGATATGTCATCGATGGAGAGCGTTACAATGGATTTATTATAGAATTCAAGGTTTGAAGGTTGATTGTTAGGTAAAGGGGCAGTAGCTAACTGGGCAATGATTGTTTACCCCTTAATATTATTTTGTTAAATGAAATATAAGCTGAATTTAGTAAGAAGCATGATCCATCAAGCTACACATTGGTTATGATATGGCTTGGAATGCATGTATTTAAGGGGATGAGTATGGGTGACCACATAGGCTTTGTGATTTAGGAGATAATGGTGAAGCTTGGAGGCATAAAAGACCAACACAAGGCAAAGTATTTTAGTATGGGTATATCGAGTCTCATAATCAATAAGTGTGTGGCTTATGTAGTAAACCGCCTGCTCTCGATGTTGGTCAAGTTGATGTGTAATCATAACACCTAGAGAATGGTTTGTTAAAGAGATGTATAGGTAGAAAGGTTGATTTTCCTTAGGTAGAATAAGAATTGGTGGGGAAAAGAGATATTGTTTAAGTGTGTCAAAAGCTTCTTAGCAATCTCTAATCTAATTGAAGGAGACATCCTTTTTGAACAAATGGTGAAAGGGTTGGCAACAATATGACAACTAAGAAATGAAGCAATAAATTGACTAAAGTTTACCTTGTAAGCTGTGAAGTTGTTTGATATTAGTAGGTGGAGGCATATCTAGGATTGCTCTAACCTTAGCAGGATCGACTTTGATCCCATGGAGAGAAATGATAAAACCTAAGAGTTTACTAGAAAGAAATCCAAAGACACATTTCTTTGGGTTTAGTCAAACATTATATTGGAGGGGATGAGTAAATATGGCTTCAAGAATTGTCAAGTCATCTTGATGAAGTTTAGACTTCCCGATTAAGTCATCCACATAATCTTCTATAGTTTTGGTAGGAAATCATGGAAAATATAAGTCATGGCATATTAATAAGTAGCACTAGCATTCTTTAAACTAAAAGGCATGACTTAATTACAAAAATTCCCCCATGGGGTAATGAATATTGTCTTTTGTTGATCCTCAGGAGTAACTAGGATTTGATTATATTTAGAGAATATATCTATAAGTGATAGCATCTTATGGATGACCATTAGATCAACAAGTTAGTTGATACTTGGCAATGGGAAGTCATATTTTAGAAAATTGAGGTTTAAATCATGATATTCAATGCAAATGTATATTCCCTCGATTGCTTTTGTGATAAGAATAATATTATAAATCCATTACAGGTAGTTGATGGGTTGGATAAAGCTAATAGAAAGGAGGCATTAGAGCTCTTCTTTGACAAGGAGAGCAATATGAGGATGCATCTTGTGAAGCTTCTAGTTAATAGGTTTAGCATCTCGATTGGTGATAATTTTATGGGTGATGATAGAGGGGTCAATACTAGGCATGTCATTATAAGACCAAATAAAGGCTTTGATATGGTCATTAAGAAATATGGCATAATCAACTTGCTCAAAGGAATCTAAAGATTAATCAATCTTGAGGACATGAGGGTTATCATGAGAGGGCAGGTTGATGTCAATGGTTAATTAATTTAACATAACTTGTGTTTTAGATGGGAGTGATTGTTGGATAAAGGAATCATCCACACCCATGTAGTTGAGAATTATATCATCATCTTGACATTGGATAGTGTTAATAGTGGGAGAGTCTTCATAAATTATCTTAGGATGAACGAGAGGAAGGGACCTTATTTCCTTACCCTAATGATAGGTGAGAGGCTCTAAATGGATAAAATTTATTGAAACAAAAAATTAGGAGGTATAGATACCTCTGATTTAGTAGGTGATGGTGGAGAAGAAGGTGAAGAAGGAGAGACTGGTTCTTTACTAATTGGTATGTGGGAAGTTTAAATGTGTTTATCTGGTTCATCATATCCCACTCTATGCCTGTTTTTGGCATTTTCAATGGTGTTGCTAGTAGGATATTAAATAGGCATATGGATACCTTATTCATAATGACCCAAACTAAATCATTTTTAGGAACACCTATGGAGATAGGTGTGAGTGAATCTAGGGTTACTTAGGAAAGAAAACTCATAAATAAATGGTTGTGGTGAAGAAGATGGATTGTTGACAATCGGAGCTTGATCAATTCCCCCATATGTAAAATTGGTTTGAAGGTTAGGTGGCCCATAAGGGATGACCATCCCAATACGAGGATCATAATTTGGGTGCACATGAAAACTTCCATACTCTTGTGGAGTATAGAACATGTCGAGCATCAATAAATGATATTCATCGAGTGACAAATGTTGAAATGTCTCTTCCATGGGATCCTTGTTTGAATTTGTGTTGCTAGTATCTGTGTGACTAGGGGAGTGAAGCTTGTAGAAGCTTTAGAAGTATCATGTAGAGAAGATGATGTTTTTAATGGAATGAGAACATCATTGGGACTATAAGTCATGTTGTATATTTTAAATAGAGGTGGGTCAGTAGGTATGACATGTACTTGTCTATCATGTTCAAACTTGACATAGTGGTGCAAAGTTGAGGGTGCACATGCCATAACACATATATAACATCATCCAAGTAGTATGTTATATTAGAACTCTCCTTACACAATATAGAAGAGATCAAGAATAGTGTGGGGACCTACATGGATATGTAAGACAATAGTGCCAACCATAATAGTTGTAGTATCATTAAAGCACTAAAGTACCACATCAAATTAATACATGCATTTATCAGGAAGGGATAGTTATTTATAGGCATGGGTGGAAATAATATCAATACTATCTCCCCCATCGATCATAACTCTCTTGATATGAGTTTGATCAATATATGCAATAATAAAAAGGGCATAATCTTGATCTTTAGGGTGTTGAAGTGGAATTTTTGAATCACTAAAAGAAATTAGGGAGATAGAATTAAGGGATCTGACCAAAGATATAAGAGGTTAGGGACCATCTGATTGTACCTCAATCACTTTAAAGGCACTAATAAAAGCTTGAAAGTGTTGGGATGAGTTTTAGATTAACTCATATAAAGACATTTTCATAAAAGTTTGGTGAAGTTGTTTCACCATTGAGCTTTGAATAACATCCAAAGATGTTGTTTTAGGAACACCCAAGATGGAAATATTAGGATTAGGAGGAGTGTCTTTCGTGAATGGATGTGCCCAAGTAGAAATGACCTTTTCCTTAGCTATCTTTTGGGTTTTATGATCATGTGGCCACATTAACTATGTTGATCTAAAATGTTGATGAAAGAGGTGGTAAAGGGGTTACATTGAAATCTATAGGTTTGATTTTAGGTGGAATAGTAGGAGGAATTATGGATGCCAAAGGTGTAATAACAATAATATTAATGGGAGTATCATCAAAGAGAGTGTCAACATCGAAGTGCTATCAAATAATTGATGTGAGGGCTTTACAACTCTCAGTATCATGTCCAGGTGAATGATGATATAAACACACTTGTATATCTTTAAAAAAAGATGGCTTCATTCCAAGAAGATTATAAGGATTAATTAGAGGAAGATTTATTATGGAATATTGTAATAAATGGTATAGGAAAAATCTTTGAGAGCCTGCAGGTGGGCTCACACTTGTTGTGCTAATAGGAGTGGACACTTTCTTGTATTTCAATATTGAAAAGGTAATTTTATGTGGTACTTGTTTGGTGATGGTAGAGTTACATGTTTTGTTGTCACTTTCTTAGTGTCAAATATGAGAGGCCTACCAGATGACAAAGGTAGGAGTGGACATAACTTAACCTTTTATTTTTCTTGGTTAGGCAATATTCTAACTAAAGTAGAGGGGTGTGGTCCCAAAATAGATGGTAAAGTTGAGGGTTAAAGAAGGGATTGGTGAGATCTATGGATCTTAATTTTTTTTTATAATTTAGGCCACAAAACTCCAACTTGTGGTTAAGGAGCTAAATCTAATTTCACCTTGCATGTATTAAATTAGAGATAGGGTGTACACCTAAGGGCCTAATCTACTTTAATGTGTTAGATTCCTATGAGGGTGAGGGTTTTGACATAGATAAATTAACTTCAAGTTATTTTGGTGAAGAAGCTATAGTTTTATCAAACACTTTAAAGTAAATGGTGGTCAGAGGGTTGGCAGTAAAGGTTGAGATTCATTATGTTGGATATAGAGTTTTAAGCCAATCCCAAAATGTCACATGATCTAGCTTCGTGAAGTCAAGAAACTCTAGACTTTTCACCAAATATGAGAAGGTTTTAGATGAAGTTGATGTAGGCCTTATGATTGTGTCTTTATAAGGCTAAGGTGTTTGGGAAAGAGGGAAATTGTTAGTTTTTTCTACTTTAGGCAAAAGATGAGAAAGAACCACAATGGGGTCTTCTTCGAAAGAGACAGGAGAAGAGAGATGGTCTACCATAGATGGGGGAGAGGTAGGAAAAGAAGGTTCCTCAATAGGGTAAAGCATAGGTATTATGGCTTCCTCAACATGTTGGTGATGCATAGGTAAATTATGGTCCTCCATAGGTAAAAGAAGGGGTAAGAGTGGTACAATAGGTCTCTCATCTATTATTGGAGTAGATAATACTAACTCTTCTAAGTGAAAAGGTGGAGTGCATGGGGTACTATTCTCTATAACTGGAGGAGAGGCAAGTGAAGAAGGTTCCTTAAGAGGGTATAATATAGGAATGATGTTCCCTTCAACATGTGGTTAAGGAATAGGTAGGGTGTGGTATTTAAGTGGTAAGAGGCTAGGTAATATTAGTGCAAAAGGAATTGACACTACGGGCTCCTCAGGTGGTAAAAAAAGTGATAAAGGAGGATCTTCCTCATGAGGAAATGGAATGGGAGAAATAGGTTCTTCTACCTGAGGAGGAATAATGAACAAAATAGATACCACTAAATGTGGGGGAGGAGTCAATGAAATGGATGTTTCCTATTGAGGGGAAGGTTGAACTAAAGGTAAAGGAAAGACCATATTAACCATATGGATATTATGATCACATGAGTTAGTTGTGGTCTAAACAATATTTTGATTCAGTGAATGGTTAGGAAAAGGGTGTTTGAACACATCCATACTTTGATTAGGGAATGCATTAGGATTATCCAAGACAAGATCACCTCTATCAAGCATATCTTGAATAATGTTATTGAGTGTCTTATAATTATTAGACTTGTGGCTTTTAACTTGATGGTAACCACAAAACTCATATTCCTTATACCAAGTTGGGATAGGATAGGAAGGGTCAAACTGTATAGGAGGTTTGATATGAGGAAGGGTTATGATACCTTGTTACAATAGTTTCTCCAAGATGGATTTATATGACTCCCCAATGGGAGTGTATTATCTTTGTTCATACCATTGTTGGAATTGCTTGGTCAAATTTTGGGAAGTTAAGGAATTCAATTAGTTTGTGGTTATGGAAGAAGTTGACTTAATGACCACTATGTTGGTAGATACTTTAGCTTTTTAGTTAGAGGGAGAAGTTTTAGAGGATTCATTTGATTTGGAATTGGGATTCTTATTACGTAACTTGAATTTTCCTTCATCTATAGCATGAACCTTGAGTTTCCATGCCATTATAAAGGCCTCATCAAATGTGAAAAAAGTTTGTACCTAGAGTGTGGATGAGATGTGCTTAGAACATGCCCTTGAGAAGACCTCAATAAGCTCAGGTTTAGGTAAGGAGAAGGAGAGTTGATTGATCAAGCTTCTCTAATGAGTGATAAAATCTATAATAGACTCATCATGAAATTGTCTGATAGAATAAAGGTCTGTTATAGAAACCTTCTTAGAAATGTTAATAGAGAAATGGTATAGGAATATTTGTGTGATTTGGGTAAACAAGAAAAGGGAGTGCTAAGGTATAGAGCTATACCAATCCAAAAAAAACCCCTGAAAGAGACATAGGGAAAGTATGAAGTAGTAACACATCATCATGCCCTATTAAATAACAAACATGTCTAAATGCTCATAAGTGCTATTATGGGTCCTCTTTACTCTATAAATGAGTAAATTTAGGGAGTTCCCATTGACTTGGATAAGGGTGAATAGGCACAAAAGGATGGATTGGTTCATTTCATATTTGATTATAAGATAACACATTCTTTTAGCCAGAAATAGATGTCTCTAGATTAGACATATTGTCCATCAACATCTTAATGAGGTCTAGAAGGGGATTAGTTTGGGGGATACCTCCAAAATTATAGGAAACCTAATAAGAAGCAGAGGGAACATATGACATAGCTTGCTCAGGTTATGTTGGAGTAACATAAGGATAATGAGTCATAGGTTGGGGTGTGAAAAGAAAAGGGGCTTGTCCCATTGGGTTGGAGACTATGCCTTGGTTGGTTATTGTTATTGTAGGTTGGGTTATTGGCATGGTTAGACTAGATGAAGGGTGAGTCATAACTCATGTAATTATAGGTACAAGTGTAGATGAAATAGGCACCACTAAATTCTAGAATGGGGTGTGACTTGACTGAGCTGGTTATGGTTATGAAACTAGGGAAGTCACACCAAGGTTTAGGTGGAATTGGGTAGTTGGAGATGCTACACTTTGGACATTATTTATAGTTGGGTTACTTGATGAAGTGGTGGTTTGGGTAACCATGGGGAAAATAGTGGAGGCAATCAAAACTAAGGTTGTCTCCATTAGAGAGGTCGACATACCATAGATTGGGTCACCCAAAAAATTATAGGTTTGACTCATAGAAAGGTAATGCTGAAGGGCTACCATATTATGATCAATAAATTTAGCAAAATCTTGATCTACCTCAGGCACAATGGGAATTTTTTTGGGGCTGGGAGTATGCTCTATATCTGAAGTATGCTCCATGATAGAATCAAAAGTGAGAAGGGAAGGTGGAAATGGTTGTTAGCTTGCATAATTAGCAAGAATTTTGGCTTGAGCTTGTGTCAATACCATACAAGAAGAATTATAAATAGTCTTACTACCCTGTATTAGAAATAAAATAAGGAAAAACCAAGTTTGAGTGTAGGTAAGTGGGTTATTTTAGCTTGTTTTTTGAGCAGATGAAATTACACAGCCATTGACGTCGATCACTTGACCAATGTTGGTAGAAATTTTTTGTCGACGTTAGTGGATTAACTGATGTCAGTATACAAAATCTACTGATGTCGATAGGGTTAACTAATGTTGATCACTATGATATCTTGGGAGATGGAAAATATGATGTTTTAAGAAACCAAAATTTGAAACTAGGTAAAAAAGTAGATGTAAGAGGTTTGTGTAAGAAAGAAGAACACTCAAAGAACTTGAGATAATAGGTTATAAAAACTAAGTATTAGAAATAGTATTAATTTTGTGAATTAATAGGAAAATGTCCTTACCAACTCCAAAATATAGAAGGCACAAAAAAGGTAGAAAAAACATACAACCAAAAACTATTAAGTCCTAGAGATTAATTTTTAGTCTCATGTTGGATTATGCCTTAATCAAATAGTGAGAAGAGAAATTGGTTATCTAAGGTACTAAAAAGCAATCTAGAGCTGGTTTTAGGTTAATTTTAATGCTCAAGAGGAAATATATGTTAAACTAGGTACATGGCTTGTTATAGGAGCTTGCTCTATGTACTTCACAAACCTAGAGCTGAGCCATGCCACTTATCCAAAATATACCTTCTATCTAGACTTTATACTCCACCAGAGATTGCAGTGGGTTCTCCCCTTGGTGGTGAAATCCAAGTAGGATAGTCAGATAAGGTAAGGTGATCCACTAGGTGATGAAATCTCAATGGGTGTTTTCTTCAGTGAGTTTAGATGTTTGTTTGTGTGAATGTGATTTGGTTGTGTAACATAGGTGCACTACAATTTATTCAAAATTCTTGTAATTAACTAGGTGAGTTAATATGCAACAAGCAAACAATGAAATGTAGTAGGTTTCAAACCCAAATCTGAAATGTTTAGATTCAAATGAAAATAAAGATGAAATAGGAATAGAGTATGAAATTCAATATCCTAATGTGCATGAAATAAGAAGTAAAGAAGATATTCTTTTTTTTCAACTTGTAAAAGAAAATGATAAACTACCTTTGGAGGCAAAGAGAAAAGAAAGAAAATTTTAGTTTAATGCTTTTAAACAAAAAATAAAATATTGAATTTTTTGTTTTAAGAGAAAAGAGGAGGAAGTGAAAAAAATGAAATTTTCACTATAATGCATCTTTATGAATGCTTAAAAAAAGAAATGAACCCAAGGAAAACTCTAGGGTCGCACTGGGTGTGCCAGAAATGTTTTGCTAAATTTTGTTTATTTTAAGTCTAAAGGAAAATATAAAAGAATGATGGGGATAAGTAAATAGAATAAACCCATATTGGTTTTCACACCATA
Source organism: Torreya grandis (assembly GCA_037957365.1). NCBI lineage: Eukaryota > Viridiplantae > Streptophyta > Pinopsida > Cupressales > Taxaceae > Torreya > Torreya grandis. The sequence continues at coordinate 477,738 of JARHVA010008067.1, forward strand.
TCTAGATGTTGTGAGTACTTCTCTTTGGCTAGGGAGGACAACCTACAAGTAAGAAAGCAATACCACAAGATGTTTACTAGTAGTTAAATGAGTGGGCTGCTAAGTTATGTGCTTCTTCTAAGAAGTGTGAAACTTCCTTAGAGATGATAGTCCACTTTTGAGAGATAAAAGAGTAATGAATAACTAAAAGAGAGGTAAAGAGAGAGTGAGAGAGAGATAATATTACCATTATTAATAGCCTATATGCAATAAAGAATGGCAAGGTGTTGGTGATGTATTTTGTTTGTATTTTAGAAGTTTTTTGGGTAGGTTTTGAAAAGGTTAGGGAATCCATAGTCACTGACATCGGTAGGGGAGTGACAGATATCAGTTATACTACCAATGTTAGTGGTGAAAGTGACTGATGTTAGTTAGGCTGTTGAGGTCAGTAGGGGAAATAATTTTTTGGGAGCTTGAATAAGAATTTTTTGTGTCTGGAAAATAGTTTTGATCAGGTCTGAGAGGTTGGGAAGAGTTATAAGAGAGAGAGTATGGTTTGGATGGATCTAGTCAGAGGTTTAGTGTGTTAGGTTAAGGAGAAATAAGTGAGTAAGATTTATAACTCCCTCATGGGGTTCTGTCAGAAGTGTGTAAAGCAATGCATAATAGGTATAAAGTGATAGTAAAATAAATGTTTCAAAGACCTATAGAATAAGTGATGTACTTAGTTATTGTTACTAAATGAGAAGTGCCAGATTGATGGTCCTTATTAGGGAGTTTGAACCTAAATGCCTGAACAAAGAGAACAAGTAGGTGTTGTTGGTCCTCAAGAGCTTAGCTCCTAATCATGATTGACTTATGCAAGATGACAACAAACCAGGATGTCAAAAATAGAATGTTGAAAACTTGAATGCAAGTAAGAATGAATTTTCTTGATTTTTGTTGACCTTAACTTCAGGTTGGAGTTTGGATTATATTATCAATATCAACAATTCCACCAATGTTAACCATGGGTTGACTGATGTTGGTAGCCCTAGAATAGGTAAAACTTGTTATTTTCCACTTGTTTTTTGTTGTTCTTCATGCCAAGTGTGGCACCCATTACAAAATGCTAAAAATAAGAGGTTAAGAAGGAGGTAGTTTATTAAGAATTTAGTTTGGAAGTGGGAATAAGTCTTGGGTAGTTAGGATGAGGGGACCAGGTCTTGAGATGACTCATTAGGTGAGAATTAGTAATAGGGTGATGTGGCTAGGTAAGGTGGCAACATAGGTTTTTAATTAACTTAATTAAGTATTTTAAATTAATTAAATGTGTGATTGGTAAAATCATGGGTTAGGGAGGTTAATTTTTGTTATTAAAAAATGGGTTAAAAAGGGGTTTTAGGATAGGGAGTTATGCACATGTGTATGACATAATTATGGTGTCTACAACATATATGAGAATCATGATAAAAGTATTTCCCAAGTAATTATAATTGGGGGTACATTACCACATACATTTGATCCAATCCCCTTAAAACATCTCATTCACCCATCCACTAGACCTAATACTCTACCTTGTCAAAATAATGCCAACCAAGAATAAGAAGATAATCTTGTGGATCATGAGTAAGAATTAGAAGAAGAATAAGAACCTTAAAAAAATAACTACATTGATTTTGATAGGAGGAGATCCACCTTAGAGGATCAATTATACCAATTAACTCAATAAATTAAATCCCTTGCCTAAAAATTTCATGCTCAAAATCAAAGAACCACTTCACCAAGATAGCATGCTAGAAATACCAATCTTGATCACTTAAGACCAACAACCAACCAAGCACAAGCTTCCAACCCCCTAATGGACCCCTCATTCATACAAGAGTGTAGGATGATGAAAAATACTCTTCAACACATTGATCCTCACACTCAGGAAATGAGATATAAATATTAATACTTTTGTACGTCTCCCTTGGACATGAGTATCTTGAAAGTGCCTTTCCTGACACACATTGAGATTCTAAAATTTGATAAATATAAGGGGAAAAGGGGACCATGTGACCAAGTTTAGGAATTCTATGTGGCATGTCATGAGTTTGCATATGATGATGATTACCTTCTTAGACTCTTCCCCAAAAGCCTCATAAGACCTGCACTAGAATGGTTTATGCATTTACCTAAAGGGCCCATATCTAGTTTTGGAGAGTTAACAGAAAAGTTTGTACAACACTTCTCCTTAAAAATTGAACATGACATCTCCATTATAGATATTTATAATACTAAATAGAGAAATGAGGAGAGATTAGCATCATTCCTACAATGATGAATAAGCCTCACTAGTTGATTCCATTACATGGTCCCTAAAAAGGAGTCAACCAAGATATTCATTGGCAATCTCAATGTTGAATTAAAATACAAATTAAAGCTATAGTGTGTCAAATCTTTTTATGAAATTATATAAAAGTGAATTTAAATTAAAAAATCACTCATTAAGAAGGGGACTATCAATTAAATATCCAAAATAAACAAATTCAAAACCAAGATCATACCTTTATGGGTAAACCTAAGGTCTTCAACAAGAATAAAAATGTCATAGGGGATGGTGTAATAGATTTTAAACATGTAAAACCCATGCAAAAATCTACCCCTACTAATAAAAAATAAAATATCTCCATTATAAGGGTACCAAGGGAAAACCAAAGCCTCGAATGGGAAAAAGGCCTCTAAGTAGTCTTGGTGTACCTATAGAAATGGTCCTAAAGTAATTAATTACTACTAATATGATTACTCTCCCCAAATTTTGACCATTAGATGATAGCAATCCATGTCTAGATTGGTATTAAGAGGATGAATCTTCCCAATATCACATAGTCAAGGGACATGATACCAATAAATGTGGAGTCATATAAAATTTGAAAATTGGTAACTTGAGCATGGTTAATGACACCCAACCCTTATGTCCCTCTTACTTGATCTTATGACCCTCATAAGTATCTTTTCACTAATCCCCAATCATTCATAGCCTTATATACTTGATCCTAGTTGAGCCAAACCCCTTTTTCCATGACTAATCCACCCCCCAGGTCTCATCAGCTCAGGATAATAGCACCACACTTGGACTATAGTACCAATGCCACTCATGCCCACTTTTAATGCTCATATCAAAGTGTAATTTTTGACCTAATGGTCAATTCCTTCTGATTCCCCACCCTTATCCTTGTTAGCCTAATGCAAACACATTTAACCCATGACCAATAGATCCCTATAAAATCCTATTCAAAGATCATTTGGAAAGGGTTGGTAAACATCACTAAGCAAGAAAGAATAAAAGCAAGATTACTCAAGTAATATTCCCTATTCTTTGCATATAGCCAACCAATATACTTACAATCTTATTTAAATCCTTACACTAGTCTCTAGCCACCTCAATTACATCTAGTTTAGCATTTTACATATTCATACACTCAATTACACAAAGCACATCAAGTGGGATAACTACATATGGCTTGATCCCTCTTTTGAGTATTGGTATGTAGGTAGTGGTATATAAAGAGTGTGGATACACATTCAATGAATCTTACACACACTAATCCCCCCCTCCTTTTTATTTCAATTGGTCAAAGCATAATGAGTATAGGGTTTGAAGAGAAAATCTACTCTACAAGGAGCTCTACAAACTTTCACCTACTAAAATTTCATGGATAGGGTCACTTAGACTTGGCAAAAAAACTCAAAAAGTTTAGATCATTAGGATAACAATAGCAGAGGTGGACTATAGCATTGGTACCACACTTATCCACTTTTGGTGCTCCTATCCAATCATAAAATGAAGGTTAGATATTAGTTTTTGATAGTGTCCCAGTCCTACATAGTGAATCGCAGACCTTGTCTTAGCTGTATCATCCAATTTCTAGCTAAGTCTTATTTTCTCCATCTTATTACTATTTTTAGAAAAGTCAAAATTGTAATATAATTTACATAAATTAGTAGCTTAATTATTATATATATATATATATATATATATATATATATATATATATATATATACTAGTTTTACTACTCAGACCATTTAACTAAATTAGGAATAAAAACCCCAATATTCCCAAAATTATTAAATCATTTGGTAAACCTGACTTACTTAGATTATGCATAAAAACCCTAGAAACCCTAGAGTATATTTCCTAATGATTTTTCCTATATTTTTCTAATTTTTTACCTGCATAATAAAATAAAAAATTACCATTAAATTTTAAAATTTTATAGTAATTTTAAAATAATTTTCATTTCAAACCCTAGTTGCCCATACTAGATCCCAATAATTTTCCAATATTTTTTTAATTTTTTACTAGCATATTAAAATCATAAATTCACTTCAAATTTCAAAATTCAATAGTAATTTTTAAAAACATTGATTTTTCAAAACCCTAGTTGCATATACTAGGTCCTGTTCAATGAGAAAAATTCAATAATTTTTTTGAATTTTTAGTTGCATATTAAAATCAGAAATCCACTTTCATTTTTAAAATTCCATAGTAATTTTCAAAAATATCATTTTTCAAGCCCTATTTGAATACACTAGGTCCTATCATTTTTGAGATACCATGTTACATTCTAAAATCAAATTTCAAATATGGATCTTACTTATTTACAATTTTCTCTTACATTTCTTGCAAATAATGAGACTATCATTAGTCCTATCATGTACATAAATAATGAATTTTATCATATGTTAGTGCAAAGCTTCATTCTTTGCATTTCATGTTTACTCTTTATAATGGATGATATTACAATATTTATTGCTAAAAATGCATAAGATTTCAATATTCCTTTTGCATATTCTCTCTCACTCCTGCGAAATAATTTCAAACTCCATTTTGATAAACATGTTACCAATGTTATGTTACATGTCAAAATTTTCTATGCATTCATGCACAATTTCATGTTATCTATCCTTTCCTTTCTATCTTTCATATGGAAAAATATCATAGTTTATCATGCTAAACACATTATAAATGTCATAGTACATGTCAATTTTTTAATACATTTTATGCACCAATGCATGCTCTCTATCCATTTCTTGTTATCTCTCCTATGGAATGCTTGTTATAAACATATTATTGTAAAACTCATTACTCACATTTCATTCCACATTCATGCTTTCTACCTAGATGCATATAAATCCTTGGATACTTTTGTGTATCTTCATATCACTACTAGACACAAGAAAACACTAGTGGTTATATCTATCCCTCCTCATTTCAAATTTGGTACATCTAGCTCTTATCCTACACCTACTACCAACTCTATGCCTATAGTACATCTTGTGGTACATGTTATCACCCAAGTTTTAGAAGATAGGTAGATTGATTACACCCATAGCTATAACTTATCAGTCAGGTTAGCACCACTTCTAATACAATTTTAGTTCTCAAGCTCCTTCAATGATAATACGTTTGCAAATCTGTATTATATGCAACCCTTCACAATACTAGAATTCTCATTTCCACTAAACTAGCTTATGTTGCATCTATCCTCAACACCATATAATGGATTGAAGAAGATATTTCCTTTGAAAAAGAGGATTTACCCCCGAACCACATCATTGAACAACATCTACCTTTGTATATTCAATTAAGAATTAATGATGTGGGGATAAAAAGGGTATTAGTTTGTAATGGTTTAAGACTCAACATTTACAACATTTTTTTCTTAAACATATTAATATACAACCTCAAGATCTTAACCATTTTGATATGAACATCAAAGGTTTTGAAAACATTCCATAGAATGTCATGGGAAAATAACACTCAATCTTACCTTAGGGCATAAGACACTACCAACTACTTACCAAGTCATGCCAAATGACCTTAACTATAATTTATTACTTATTCAGCCCTAGATTCATGATATGCATGTGGTCCTTTCTACACTCAATGCTTGTTTAAAATTTAGTCATAAAGGTTACATCTACACATTCTCAATAGATAAAAAACCTTTTAAATGCTTCCAATTTGTCAAAACTCCACAAAATTATATTATGTACTTTAATCTCAATAACATACTAAAATAACCTATTATTCATAGTGTACCTTCATACCATGAAACACATCAATAAACTCCAACTTTTGTAATAACATTGATACCACATCACCGGTTTACCTCTCCTTTTACACTTAAATGTCTCAATAAGATGGGATATCATGTCAAAGGTCTTAGAAAGCATGAATAAGGATTCATCAATCTTATCGAGGCATATACACAATATGGAACACAAGGGATAAGATATCAATTTACCCACCTTCATAATAAGCCTTCTTCCACCACTTCAAAGCATATAAATTTTTGTCCACCCACTACACTAATAGACCACACCGTTAATCATACTTCAACATTATCATTGATCTATCTTGATCTCATTGATGATGTAGTTTCATAGGACATGCTCACATTAGATGAATTCTTCAGTGATGAATCCCTCCTAAAATTTCTTAGAGCATATGAGAACCTTCCATCTTGCTATCATAAAAATATATTTCTTCATCACACAAATACCCATGCATACTTCAGAGAAAGTCTAGATTCTCCACAAGACATACCAGTTGATTCAAATGATACTATTCCTACCACTCCCTACACACTTGATCCTTCCACATTGCTTAACAAAGAAATAGTTAATTTCAATTTTGGAAACAATTAGGATCCCCACATTGTTTTATTAGCCATTACACTATGAAAAAAAGAAGATATAGATATTCATCAAACCTTAACAGATTTTTTAAAACTCTTTGCATAGTCTTACTTAGATATGCTAGGAATTTATACATCCATAGTAGTTCATCAAATTCCTTTATACCCAGATGCTAAACCCATCTAAAAAATTCAAAAAATGTATCATAAGGTAGATCTCTTAGTCAAAGATGAGATCCAACACCTCTTAAATGTCAGTTTCATTCGACTAGTTACATACCCTGAATAGGTTTCCAATATAGTCCCCATGGTCAAACCCAAAAAGAAAAATTGATGTTGTTTTGATTCCTATGATTTAAATAAAGCATGCTCAAAATATGATTTTACGTTACCTAACATTGACATGATCATCGATTCCACAACTAGATATGAAATGTTATAATTTATGGATGGCTTTGCAAGATACAACAAAATCAAAATTGCTAAAGAAGATCAAGAGAAAACATCTTTTATAACACCTTGGGGTACATTTTATTACATTATCATACCTTTTGGATTAAATTTTTTTGGATCTACATACCAGTGTACCATGACACATATATTTCATGATTTGATTCACCATACTACCAAGGATTATGTTGATGATATCTTAGCTAAATCCAAACAGTGATAACATCATGCTATTGATTTATGAAATATCTTTCAAAGACTAAAACAATACAATTTTTGATTGAACCCAAAGAAGTGTGTGTTTTGAGTTACATTAGTCAAACTCTTAGGTTTCATTATTTCTTAGCATGACACAGAGATTGACCCTAAAAAAGTCAAAGTAATCATCAACATGCCGCCTTTTATGATCTTAAAGCAAATTTGATCCCTACAGGGCAACATCTAAGAAATCTATCATTTTGTAGCTCAGTTTGCTAATAAAACTTAGTCATTCACTCAATTACTAAAGAAAGATACAAAGTTTGTCTGGGACCAAGCCTGTTAAGAAAGCTTTGATAAAATCAAGCAATATCTTCTTAATCCACATATCTTAGTACCACTTATCCCTGGCAAGCCTTTCCTATTGTATATCTGATTAATAGACCATACATTAGGAACACTCTTAGAATAACATGATGATCAACACACTGAATGACTAGTTTATTACATCAGTCACACATTAGTTGATTATGAAAAAATTACTCCATAATAGAAAAGTTATGTCTAGCAATAGTTTTTGCCACACAAAACTCTGACATTACATGGTAAATAATGAGACTCAGGTTATCACAAAAGTAGATCTATTGAATTTTATCATCATAAAACCACATCTCTCCAGTCGCATCAAAAAATGGATCATGTTATTAATAGAATTTGACCTAAAAATAGTTCTCCAAAAATTAATAAAGGGCCAAATCATTGTAGACCATTAGGAAGCTACACCACTCTTAGACACTAATCCTATTAGTGACACATTTAGACATGATTTCACTACCTATTCTACTCATTCTAATACTTGGACCATGTTCTTAGATGGTTCTTAATGCACATCTTGTGCAGGGGCAGGGATTATCTTTATCGACCCTTCTAGTCACATAGTTCTTATTGTATATATATTAAGTTTCTCCTACACTAACAACCATAGAATATGAAGAACTAATTTTAGGTCTATTTGCCTTCTACTCTCTCTAAATTAGATCTATTCAAGTCTTTGGCAATTCACAACTTATGGTTAACCAAGTTAATGATGTCTATCAGACAAAATAAGAACATTTTATCCCATATCAAAGCATGATACAATGTATATCATCATATTTCAACTACTTTTCTATAGAAAGTATACCAAGAAAAGATAACTGACATGCAAATGCAATGTCAAGTTCTGCATCTTTGATTCATATTGACATTGATGATGGTCAGGATATTTTCACAACTAAACAATTATAATCACCATAAATATCTAATGTGGATTTGATTTCACTATCTTTTTTAGCCACTACACATAGTTCTACAACTCTAGAATGGTTCTCTGATATCTATAACTTTCTCAACAAATCTATTACACCAGACACTTTTTCTCAAAAAGACAAATGAAAGTTACACACCATTATGTAATCATTGGTAGAGACCTTTTTAAATGATCTTTCAATGAACAATTCTTTTAATGTTTGATGTCAGTAGAATCCAAAATTGCTCTTACATAGATACATGATACTGAGTGTGGTGGCTACTTCAATGAAAAAGCCATGTCACATAAACTTTGAAAAGGTACTACTATCCCACCATCAAAGATGAATGTATAAAATATGTGAAAGTATGTGATAAATGTCAATGACATAGTAACTTATAGCATGCACCATCACAACAATTATAGCCTATTGTCTCTCTATGGCCATTCATGTTATGGGGATTTGATCTTATTGGAAAAATTAACCCTGAATCTACCAATGGACATAAATTCATAAGCATAGCTACATAATACTTTATCAAGTGGGTATAAGTCATTCCACTTTAATATACTATAGGTGAGGACATTTAAAACTTTCTCATGACTCACATTATTTCATGCTTTAGCTTGCCCATAGCCATCATTTTTGATAATGGAACATCATTCAAGAATAAAAATATCAAGAGATTTTTCACAAAATATAAGATTAAACACATATTATCCACTCCATATTACCCACAAGGAAATGATCAAGTAGAGGCCACCAATAAAACCATCAATAAATTTTTGAGCAAAATATGACCAAATTTAGAGATAATTGGCACAATCAACTAGTCTTTGCATTATGGGCATATCACACAAGTATCTCCATGCCCACAATAGCCACTCCTTATTCACTTGTTTATGAGATAGAAGCTTTTTTACCATTGGAATTAGAAATCTCATCTCTTTGTGTCTCCTGTAAAGGTATTCTCACTGATGACCAGTATCATGAAAATAATCTATACCAACTTGATCAATTAGACAATACATGCATTCAAGCAGCAAAACATCTCAAAATATACCAATAATGTATACAATGATCCTAAAAAAAATGATTTCATGCTAGAGAATTTAAATTTAATGATCTCATTCTCAAATAAAATATTTGCAATGTCAATGCCAAAGAAGAAATCAAAGGAAAATTCAAAACAAATTGGCTAGTTCCATACATTATTACCTAAAATATTAGCCCTAAAGTGTATCATCTAACCTCACTTGAAGGAAAAAAACTCAAAAATCTAATGAATATTATGCATCTACATAGATTCCATGTCTAGAATTTCATTTCACACAATATATTGTACATAATATTACAAATGTATTTGTACATAGTTTCTTTTTGCTTACTTGTACATAACATCTCTTCAAAATTATTGTACATAGTCTTCCTATGATTGATTGTACATAGATCAAATATCAAAAATACCAAAAACATTCAAATATTTTCAAAATATAAAAACATGCAAATAATTCAAAAAACACCAAAAATATTTTGATTGTATGCATCATCCATGCTTTACATTTCTACTATCATGCTAGAATTATATTTGTTATTTTATGCTATTGTTTTTTGATTTATCTACATTAACATAATTCACTTGATCTTATTTGAGTGTGTGTAGTGACATACAAACCCTTGATTACTTCACTCTACACATTGAAGGGGCATCATACTTCTACATCAAGACATACATCGATATGCATGCCCACTGGGGCCATATTCTACATGACTACACCATCTAGGTTATATCATTCCTACACATTACACTCTATTTATCATGTTAATGTACATTACTTACTATAGCTTACATAGATAACTATATCGACACTCACTAGTATATAACACTTGTGTAGTTTTTAGCATACACCTATTCTTATACTAGCATGTCTTGCATACTTTCACTTCTTGCTTTGATTAGTTAGATGCAATTGTATTTTTAGTTTTTACATGCTTTCCTTTCTTTCTTTGCATAGCTAGATTGATTGCATTCCTTAGTTCTTTTTCTATCTCCTATATGTGCCTTAGGACATTTGCCAATATCCTTTACTTCTATTCTTGTGTGTACCTTAGGACATTTGCCAATGTCCTTTATCTATACTCTTATATGTGATTGTGGCTTTCACACCAACCTTACTTGTTTCATTTATATGTTTATGTGATATTTGAACATGCCTTGTATGCTTGCTTCTAGTTTAAGTGACATGTTCCCATGTCCCTTATTTTCTTGGCCCCTTGGCCACCCTTGCATATTTTTGCTTCTTGACTTTGTGTTTATTGCTTATTTACTTCTCATTATTTATAATGTCATGATCCACATCATGCATTATCTTGGTTTTTTGGATGCCATGATGGACATCATGCTCCATCCCTCCATAACAACTAACAAATAACACTTCTAGTTCCAATTCAATATATTTCATATGTTATTACATTATTATATCTATCTAGGCATACTCCTGTTGATCTAATAATCTCTCAATATAAACCATGTTATATCTTGAGATATCTTGTCAATTATCATTGTTATATCATGTATCTTTACAACATAACATACTTACAAGGTTCATTATTTTGAGGCTAGTCATTACAAGGTCTTCATTCCCACCCTTAAAAGAGGAGGCAAAAAATAAGAGTTTTATCACAGAGATCAGAGCTTCTAACGGTAAAAATATAGCATTCAACACACCCAAAACAACTAGACATCAAACCAGTCAGAATAGGCCAGGTAGATAGTTAAAATGTTAGAATAGTCATTAGATTTAGCCCAAGACAATAGTTCCAAGATTGAAATATAGCACCAATGTCACTACTACCCATTTTCAAATCTCCTATCTAAATAGTAGAAAAACTAGACTTTCTAGAAGCAGGTATAAAAGTATGTTCATCTACAATTTTACATAGTCAAACTAGTTTAGAATTAGTAGTTTTTAGTACACTTTCACTTAGATAATATAGATATAGGGTACATTATACACAACATGATGTTTCTCAGTTCTAGTTTTAGATATGGTAGTTGGTATAACTTCCAAATCAAAATCCATGTTCTAGACACCAGTGATTGGGGGCAATGTATGTGGCACATTTATTTATTTATTTCTTTCCAATTTTAGTATTACCTAGGCATTCTTAGTAGTTGCATGCTTTATTCCATTTGTAGGTAGTTGGCATCATTTTAGAGTGGCTTTCATACAATCCTAACTTCTACATTTTGAGTGGCTTTTATACAATCCTAACTTCCACATTTCAAAGTGGCTTTCATATAAGCCTGGTACACTAGTTTAGAGTGGCTTTCATACAAGCCAAATCTCCATATTTTGGAGTGGCTAAGAGTGGCCTAGTTTCTAGATTACATTTGAATATCCATGCCAACATTTTTATATCATAGTACAATCATGGGATTTAGGATCCATCTCATATGACACACATTTCATATCAGTATCAATTCATATCTTCACTTCATAGGGAAATGATGGAGCCAAAGGACTAGGTAGCCTTTGTATTCTTAAGTCACCTATTTAAAGGGATTAAACACATAGTCTAAACTTTAATTATCACACACATGATCACCTAGCTTCACTTAATGGGTCATGATGGAGCAAAAGGGCTAGCCTTTGCATTCTTGAGCCACTTCTAGGGAATTGAACACTCAAATCTGTTCATGATATCTCTCTTGGTACAACATACCTAACATATCCAACATTACTCTACATCCTTAGCATCACAATAGGTTTTTTATTGGTCTGTATACCTGGTGAGGTGTATTCATTCCTTTCTCTTCCTATATCTCTCTTATCAAGCTTTATATGTTCTTATTTTAGATATAGCATATATAGTAATAATTGATCTACTCTTTATTTTCTCTTATAGATTTGCACTTCATAGTGTGTTCTCCCTATGCACACCCAACATCACATAGCTTTATGGGCTTCACCATTATAGGTAAGTTCTGGTACTCTTTATATTTTTATTTTATCCTAGTATTTTGATTTTTTACATCACTATAATAAAGGGGGAAAATGTAGTTATAAAAAATGTGAAAATGGGTAACTTGAGCATGACTAATGACACCCAAACATTAGGTCCCTCTTACTTGATCTCATGACCCTCATAGGCATCTTTTCACTAATTCTTAGTCATCCATAGCCTTTCAAACTTGATTCTAGATGATCCAAACCCCCTTTTCCATGACTAATCCATCCCCCCAGGTCCCTTCAGCTTAGGACAATAGCACCACACTTAGACTGTAGCACCGGTGCCACTCCTATCCACTTTCAATGCTCTTATCCAACTATAATTTTTTCCCTAATGATCAATTCCTTCTATTTCCCCATCCTTACCCTTGTTAGGCTAGTGTGAGCACATTCAACCCATGACCAATAGATCCATATAAATTCTCATTCAAAGATCATTTGGAAAGGGTTGGAAAATATCACTAAGCAAACAAGAATACAAGTAAGACTACTCAAGAAATCTTCCCTATTCTCTGCATACAACCAGCCAGTATACTTACAATCTTATTCAAATCATTACACTAGTCCCTATCCACCTCAAGTATGGCTAATTTAACATTTTTCATATTCATACACTCAATTTCACAAAGCACATCAATTGGGAGAACTACATATGGCTTTATCCCTCTTCAGAGTATTGGTATGTAGGCAGCATGCCCACACAAGGGGTGTGGATACATGTTTAGTGAATCTTACACACACTAACCCCCCTATTTTTCAAAATTGGTCAAAGCATAATGGAGTATAGGTTTTGAAGAGAAAATTTTCTCTAAAAGGAGCTTGACAAACTTCTAACTATCAAAACTTCATGGATAAGGTCACACATACCTAGTGAACAAAACCCAAAAAGCCCAAATCATCAATGCAATAGTGTTAGAGGTGGATTATAGTTTTAATGCCACTCTTATCTACTTTTGGTGCTCTTATCCAATCATAAAATGAAGGTTAGATCTCAACTTGTGATAGTGTCCCATTCTTGCATAGTGAATGTCAAACCCTGACTCAAATGTATCAGCCAGTTTCTAGCCAAGTCTTATTTTCTCCATCTTGTTTCTATTTTTTGAAAAGTCAAAATTGTAATATAATTTACATAAATTAGTATCTTAATTATTGCATATTTATTTACTAGTTTTACTACTCAGACCCTTTAATTAAATTAGGAATAAAACCCTAATATTCCTAAAATTTTTAAATAAAAATGCATGTAACTATGATACTTCAAAAATATAATAGATAAAGGAGATATATAAGTATAAAGGGAGAGTCGAACTATTCAATCTAAGAATCAATATTTGGGTATATATCAGGACCACTAACCTAAATAATATCAAAGGTAAAATAAACCACTAAAAGATCAGGGGCAAGACTCCACTTCTAATAGAACTAACTATCACTCCATCCCATACCATTACATTAATACCATTAAAATTTTAGGCCCCCAAGATCCCACACATCCACCATCCTTAAAAGTTATAAGGAAATAGTTGGTTATGTAGTTACTGTAGACACCTAAAACTGGCCACAACTAGATTTCAACTAGACTTTAAATCGATTCCTACCAACCATTGAAAATTAAGCTTAGGAATCATTGAACATCCCAAATTTTCTTATGCATCATTCATCAAATCAAATAATCACATTGAGGCATCCCTAATTGGGGTATTTTATTATACATAGCATTAACTACTCATGGATTCATCTCTAATCATCCTATAACATCACAATAGTTAAATTAGTCTATGGACCTTTTAAGTGGGGTGCTTACATACTTAAATCAAATCTTGGAAATGCTAAAAGGCTAATCAAAATTAATTAACAAGCTAAACCAAATTAAATTCCTAGTTGAATTATCCATTTAAAATTAATGAAAATCTAAAAAAAGAAATTAAAAAATTCAAAGTATCCTAGCCTTTCATCATTGCCTTAATGAGTTGTCAAACTCTTTGAAAATATCCTAAAATATCTATTTTAGAAAGCGATGCCTAGTAATTGCAAACCATAATTACTTGGCAACTATTAGCTTTACTAGGATTATATTTGACTCACCTAAGTTAGGTTTAAACCCATTCCAAGCCTTAACTCCACCCTAACTCACCCTGGGTGAGAGCTAAATCCTTAGGCTATAAATACAACACCATGCCTCTTAATTTTTATGCTCTCATAAGGCAAGGTTATAATGCAAATTTGGTGAGAGACATAAGCTATTTTGTTGTAAGTAGTGTTATAATGCCAAAATATTGAGCCAAATTAACATCAAGCCACATCAAATCCATATTTTGACAAGGAGAGAAGAAGCCAACAAAATTCATTTGACAAAGACTTCTTGATGCACAAGCTAAGAAAGCCACTCAACAAAGTATGGAGATCTCAAGGAAGGTAAATGACTTGTGTCTTTTATGTTTTTATTATGCTTTCATTTTAGTGTTTGTTAGTTGTCCCCCAAAAATATCACTCATTTTTGGGACAACATTTGAACTATTTTGGTCCTACAAACCAAAATTATCTCTTCCATTTCCAAAATTTGTCCTGGGCATTCAAGTTCCTCAGTTTTCAAGCTTCTCAAAAATCTATGGACTCTACAGGCTTAAATCTACGGACTCTGCAGGCTTAAATCTACAGACTCTATAGGAAGAGAAAATCTATGGACTCAGCAAGAAGAAAAAATCTACAGACTTTGTAGGCCAAGTTCAATGGGATTTATAGGTTGATTTATATAGACTTGATTTCTATGGACTCTATAGGTAGGTTCATTTCTACATGTTCAAAGGCTTCTGCAGACGGGTTCAACCAAAAGAATCAGTTTCTAACACTTGGTCATTTTCAAGATTGTTTTAGTGCCTTGGTTCAATCAAAATTGTCTATCGGCAAGCATTCAAGCAAAAGAGGCTTGAAGCATTGAAGCATTGAACTATTGAACCACTTTGGTTCAAAGGTTTAATGAATTCAAAGTTCAAAAGGTTCAATGCTTTTGGTTCAATAAAATGGTTCGTCAGTTGGTTCATCAGCTTGGTTCAACACTTTGCTTCGTTCACTTGGTTTAAAGACTTGATTAAATCAAAGGGTTTATCAGATTGAACCATTTTGGTTCAACCAAGTGGTTCAATCAAATGGTTCAATAGTTGGTTCATTGCCTTGGTTCAAAGGAGTGTTTCAAAGGAGCAGTTCAAATGCAAAAGTTTAAAGAACCTCCCAAAGGACAAAGTGCCCTTGTAGAGGACACTTGGTCAAAAAAAGTACCCTTCAGAAGGGTCAATTTCAAATAAGGCCAAAAAGGTAATTCTTTCAGATTTTGTTTAATGAATTCGAGAAATAACCAAGGCAAAAGTGATAGGAACAATTTCTGTGGACTTTTTGTCCGCAGGAAATTTTCGTAGACTTTTTGTCTGTGGGAATTTGTTTGGGGAAAATGCCCATAGGAAAGCCGCAAAAGGCCACCAAGGGACCCCAAAGGGTAGGTGCCCTTGCGGGGGACTCCTGACTGCCGAATAGAAGGATACTTCTCTGAAGCCAAAGGGCCACCTTCCCTTTGAGAAGATGTAAAACAAGAAGCCTTCAAAGATCATTTCTTAAGGCCCAAAAGGGAAGTTTTTTTCCAAAAAAGTGCCAAATAAAAAAGCTGAAGAAAGACCAAGGGGTGACGTGCCCGAAGATGTCAAATTCAAGACAGTGAACTAGTCATTGAAAATGTAGTGACATGCACATGAATGTCAATTTTAAAGCTCATAAAATAGCCGTTGATCCTTTGAATCTACAGACCTAAATGTATTCACAGACTTCAAGCCAATACCAGTAGAAAGTGAGGAAGGAATAGAATAACAAATTGAATCCAAGACCTGATTTAATTAACTAGAAAAGGAGGAATGATGAAGGTAGGATCAGATCACCGAGTGGACATTGAAAGTTGCAAACTTTCAATAGCATGACTTGTTTCTCTGCATTGATAAAATAAAATGGGTAAATGCCCCTAAGTTCCAGCTTGTCTTCTTAATGGATTTCAATGCAACATGATGTGTTACTATTCTCGAGTCCTTCTTGAAGAGGCTATATAAGGGACTCTCTTCTATTGTAAATGCATCTTTTTTTGACAATCAGAATGAAACTCTACCCAAATTGAAAGACACTTCTCAGACTTTGAGATCAGTTTTTTATCATATTTTATTATTCAAATAAGAAAGCAAGTGGTTTTTCAGACTTTGTGCTGTAATATCTTTGTTGTTGAGGAAACTATTCTTATGTCTTTTTCCTTAATATATCTTCTGTTCCTTTAAATCAACAAGTAGAATTATTGACAGCAGTCAAGGTGTCTTGAAGAGTCAACTATGGAGAGACTTTGTGCCCCCATAATTGCCTTTAGTGTGTTTTCTTTTCATTTCTATGTAAAGGACCTTAGGGCAACTTTGTGCCCTCATTGTCCTTTGTATCTTACTTTTGAGCAATTTAGGCGTAGACTTTATGCTGCATCTCGATTTGCTAGTTATTACATCCTTTGTTATATTTTTTTGTTACTACCTAGAGTATTCTTGTGGCTTACTGAATAGTACTTCTAAAAGAAGAGGAGTGCTTTCTATCATTTTCCTTGAGTTTCTCCTTTGATCTACACACATCATCTCTGAAGAAAGAGAGATGGATGGTTTGTCCTACCCTTGAGTATTATTTTTTGTTTATATATATATATATATATATATATATATATATATATATATATATATGGCTTATCTATAAGGAACCTCCCCTTAATGAGAGGAGAGATCAGTCCCCTTCTGATGTGGTAAACCTACACATTTAGATGACTAATCTTCCTACTTTGGTTGATCAGGCCTATTTCATTTATCAGTATGCTGATCGATAAAATATTCAACCAATAGTTTTTAGCAACTCTACTAGGGATATAAAATCCATTATCCATTTATAATCTATTCATTCACCTCCACACTAACTGGGAAAGAATGCACAATTTAAAGCCTCTAGCTTTAACTAAGCAAAGTTAATTCTTTTCCATTTTTGTTTTACAATCTGGCAGATTCAAGGTATACATGAAGCCAAAAGGCTAAAGGGATTGTTGACCCTATATTCGAGTTGGTACAACAAAGTGATTTTGATCTATTTCCTTCACCATATCATCTCCAATGAACCAAGAGCTTTCCTCCTACTAAAGTTAGATCTCCATTGCTAGACAAAGTATCTACTTTTATTGTTGATAAGGCTTTGCCTATAGTTACCCCTCTGAGATTTTTTATCCCTCCTTTTCATAATCCTACAATGAAAGTTCAAGGCCCCTGGGGTAATGCTTTTGGTCCTCTCAATCTTACTCCACCTCTACATGAGCTTTCATGTAATTCAAGGCAGAACATTCACAAATTTTATGGTGATGGGAAAGTTCACCCTGATGAGCACATTACAGCTTTCAACATAGCTTGTGGAGTAATCAGAGTAGAATTTGAAGATGTAGCAGTTAGGATTTTTGTATAAACATTACAAGGTGCTGCTGTAGATTGGTTTTATCATTTATAGGCTCGACCAGTGACTGATTGGAATACTCTTAAAGCTAAGTTTGAAGCCAAATTTAAACTTGCAGAAGATGCACATACACTTCTGGCTCAACTTACACAGATGAAAAAAGAGCCTCATGAACCAATGAGGGACTTCATAGCCAAATTTGACAAACTAAAGAATAGAATTCTTGTAATTGCTCGACCTACAACTAAGAATCTCAAATGCCTTTTCATTAATTCTCAATTTCCTGAAGTCAATTTTCTTTTGAGATGTGCTGGTTAAATAGATCTTGTTATAGCTCAAATTTTGGCCACTGAGGTAGAAGATGATCTCATCTTAGCAGGGAAGATAAGAAGAGATCCAAATAAAAATAGAGTTTCATCATCTTCTGAATATGCATCTATAGGCACCACAGATCCAATGGTGCAAAAATTAGCAAATGAGTTGCTTGCTCTCAAAAAGTAAATGGCTCAAGGAATGTCTTTTTCTCCTTCATACAGAAGGACATTCCCAAATCAATCATATCAGGGCAATGATGCTAGGAATCAAGGGCAACATAATTGCCTTCCTCCCCCATAAGGAAAACTTGCCTTGAAAGCTCCTCCAACCAATTCAGTAATGGGATATCTTGAAGTAGAATCAGAATTCTCTTTCCAGTCTGAATTGAATCAAAAAAATGATGCTAATATCCTTGAAGACAATCAAGAAGAATTAGTTGGTGACTCCCACATTGGTTTCCTAAACTATCAGGATGAACCTAGAAGCAAAGGAGAAGCTTTTGATGGATCATATGTAGTGTTTACTAGGTCCAAGAACCAATCAGTCTAGTAGGCTGATAAAGAGAAGACAAAAGAGCAACCGTAACTAGTAGTCATGATTGCTAAGCGTGGAACCATTCTACCTTTTTAGTCAAAGGATCTAGTAATCACCCAAAAGGCAAATACATCAATTTTGCCTTCCCCTTCTAATTCAAATTTGCAAACTAGCCCACCTCCCATCCCTCTTAAAACTCAAAAAGTTGAAGTACCTTTCTTTATACCTAGCTTAATTCAGACATTTGACATAATCGATCATGTCAAAAAGACAAAAATACAAATGTCTGAGTTTAAATATTTGTAGTCCAATCTTGATCAATTGAATAAATTGGTCCGATATGTCAAAAACCAAACCATCTCTGTAGGACAAAAGGCTAAAAAGGTAACTCCTAATTCTCCAAAGAACATGCCTATTCCAAACAATTTGGTCATTACTCCTCCAGCTGTTCCTGGAAAATAGAACCTTTCTATGTTTCCCTATTAATTAATGGCCATAAGCTGAGTAACTATATTATAGACTCAGGCACATCTAATAATGTCATGCCTGATAAAGTAGCTGAGTCTCTTGGTCTCACACTGACCAAGACATTTGGGAGATGTTTCTCCATGGAGAACAAGTAAGTACTATTGTTGGGGCAAATCAAAGATGCCCAATTTGCATTTGCAGCCTTTCTAGACAAGAGAATCAAAATAACTGTCTTAGTGGCTGATGTCCCAGCATCCTATGGCATTTTGCTTAGATGAAATTTCTATAAGGATGTGGGAGGAGAACTAAGCATGGATCTATCTAAGGCAAGGATTCCTATCTAAGGCGTAATGAAGAGGTTGCTCCCTAAAAAGGAAGTAAAATATGTGGTCACCCATGTAGACACCGAAATCATGTCAACTCCCCTGGTCATCCCCCGTTTTATTCTTTTTCTCCTATTTAACTCTTGTCGATCACTTTTTCTATCAGCCTTGACCTTGGCAGCATGTAACAATGAGCAGAGAGCTAAAAGCTAGACTCTGTCCTCATTATGCATCTGCCGACGACGGTCGTTACCTGGTCGATGTCGCCGACATCGGCCACTTATCAGTCAACGTCGGCAATCCTACCGACGTCGGTCACCTTACCGTTATTCGTTATCAGTTATCATTCAGTTCCCAATCAATTTCCTAGATGGTTATCGAACCGTCTCTCGAACCGTCCCTTGGCCTTCATCAGCGTCCGCTGATCAATCCCAAACACGAAGAACAAAACCAATCAATCAGAATTCTAGAACTCTGACATCCACAGACCCTTGCAATCAACACTCTCGCAATCAACTGACTCCAGCATCCACCAACTCCAGCATTCGCTTCAATCCGGCACTGCACAGACGCTTCAACAACTTCGACTATGGCTTTCATCACGTCTTCTGACAAGTAAGTATTTTCTTTGTTTATTTTCATTTCCTTCTGATTATTAGTTGTTCATTACTTCTGTCATCTCGAATCTTCAAACCATAGACCCAAGCCCTGAGTCCCTTCTTTACATCCCTGCCCATTACCCCAATCTATAACTCTGTTCGGACTCGACCAAAACCCCCAGACTCTATCCAAACCCGACCTTACTTTGCCCAGACCATATCCTGACCTTGTCTCGATTTCATCAGACCCTATCCCGAACTTGTCAAGACCCTGTCCCGACTCTCCCAGACCTTCTGCAACTCACCCAGACTCTGTCCAGAACCTGCCCCGACCGACGCCGATCACTTCCCCGACCAACGACAGCACCTTAACCGACGTCGGCACCTTTTCAGACTGACACCAGCACCACAGAGACCGACACCGGTGACTGTGCAAAACAGTGCTGCTTATCAAGTACGCATTTTAATTTTCTGTCATTTATTTCTATCATTTTATCTTTCATTATCTACTTTCGTCCAATATTCTGCTTTTTTATCAGTGGGTTGATATCCTTCTAGGGAGTCTTTGTACTTCCGAGATCGGGCGTTCACCTGACAGCCCACCATATCCTTTGACTAACATTTTTCCGTGTTTCAGTCTTTTCTTCTTCGCAGGTGTCATTCCTCCACAGCCAAAGAGGAGAATCTTCCAACGTCTGATTTCAGTGCGCATAACTTTATCAGGTACTTCTAGCCTTGACCATTTATTTTAGTTTCTTATTTCTTCTTTGAATGTAGAAAGCAATTTTGCATAGAAACATTCTAGCACGCCCGGTGGGACCCTAGGTCCTCCTTGGGTTCTTTCTCTCTTTCATTCATTCATTTAGGTGCATTAGGTTCCTTCCTTTTTGCCTCCTCTCGTCTCTTCTTAATGACATCATAAGCAGGACTAAAACGAACATTTCTTTCTTTCTTGCACTTTTAGACTAGCTAAAACTCATATTCTTCGACTCTTTCTCCATTCGTCTTCATACGAACAAACATTTCGACTTGGGCATTAAAACACTTTGCATTCATTTCTGTTTACCTGCATCTCTTAGGCCACACATAGTAATTAAACCGCATATTGAATTAATCTAGATCACTTGATGTTACATGACCAAACCACCTGCACAAAATAAACATTTTAACTTACCTGAGACAAGGCCCGACTGGGATTTCATCCCCCAACAGATACCTTACCCATCCTGGCAATCTCACTTGGATTTCATCACCAAGGGGAAAGCCCACTCCGTTCTCTGGCGGAGGATAATCTCTAGTGGAAGTATATTTTGGCTAAGTGAAACCAGCTAACCACTAGAATCGTGAAGTGAGGGGAGCTTGCTCCTTAGCACCAGGCCTGTACAGAAGCTAACACAGACTTCTTGAGCACCATAACAAAACCTGAAACCATCCATAGACTTCTTCTAGGACCCGACTCACAAAGCCAACCTCCCCAAACACATATTCTAAGGCATAAGCCACTATAATCCTAATATTTTACTTCTAGGGTTTTAGGATCTACTTGTGTCTTCATCTTTTTTTAGTTCTTATCTGCTTGTTTGAGCTTATGAGGACGTTCTTCCTTACCTTGAATGGTTCTGACTCGTAGCCAAGCCAAGGCTCTAGTCGATCACGCGAGGCATCATCCCCTTCCGTCTACCCCACCTACAACCAACCCTATAATGGAGTTCAACTCGAAAACTGAAAGAACTCCTACCAGACCATCTCCGACCCAAACACCTATTATCCCAGAAGGGGACCAAGATTTCGCATGATTCTTGGACCTCAATACCGCAGCCTTGCAACACTATCTCGCGAATAGCTGAACGCGAGACTCCTCGGGTAATCCAATCTATGGAATGTCGACTTCTCTCCTCGAAACTGTGGCCATATCAACGGCATCCGTAGTCCAACCCTTAGATACCCAGGCTATTGCCTCAACCAATGACCAACCTTTTACCAACCATCCAAGCGTGGCCTCTCCTTCTATCGTTGGGCCCACTTTCACCGGGGTTTCAGCCCCCTATCAATCTCAGCCCACTCAACCACTTTCTACCCCTTTCAAAACTTGGTCATCTCCATTCCGCCTACCCTTACTCCTATCAACACTAGGGTGGCTACTTATCCATTAGCCCATGTTACCTCTAGCCAGCCTCCCATGACAACATCAAACCTAGCCATGCCTTCTATCCAACCATCCTTAGTCACTTCTTCTATCCCTACGACTAGTCATCCGTACGTTGCACCCTTATTGGTACAACCGACTACGTCATACACCTCTTCCAACATCTTTCAAGCACCTTACAATTTAGGAGGTGTTCCACCCGCCAATCCATCAGTAGATATTATCAAGATGCTGATGGATAAAATGTCCAACCTAGAGACTTCCGTTACCGGCTCACGCAACACTCTCTCGTATGAACAAATTTGCAACGAGCCCATCCATCCTTTTGTCCCCATCAGACCATATCCTAGCCAGTGGGAACTTCCTAAGTTTTCTTGTTTCCAAAGCAAGGAAGACCCACAACAACATTTGCAGGCATTCAGACACGCCTGTTACCTTATCGCCCACGACGATGCATTGCTCTTACGCATGTTTCCCATGTCTCTCTCGGGTGTTGCACTTGACTGATATAGCTCTCTTCCTAGCCATTCCATCTTCACGTTCACTCAATTGGCCCAGCTCTTCCTTGATCATTTCTCCATCAATATCACCAAGAAGGTTTCCATCACAGACCTCTATTCTATCCGCCAATTTGAGGATGAATCCATTACTGATTTTGTTGCTCGGTGGAGGGGCCTTATTAATCAACTTTTATTTTCCTTACCCCAGCCTGAGCTTATTGAACTTTTCTCTCAAGCCTGTGCTAAACATATTTCTTCTACCTTGAGGGTTCAGACCTTCCGCACTTTTGATGAAGCCTTCATGATGGCTCGTAAACTTGAGTTACGTGCCGTCGAGGAGAATAAAGTCAAGTTGCAGAGTAAGAATCCTAACTCCAAAACCAATGACCCCTCTTCTAAGCCTTCCTCATCCAATCCTAAATCTAAAGCTTCAACAAATGCTGTGGTTATTAGATCTTCTTCCTCTTCACCTTCAACTAATCAATCTAAACCATCCACATCTATGAGTGCCACTCACCAATTTTAGTAGAGATACATACAGCGATAGTTTACTCCACTTGGAGAATCATACGCGTCTGTGCTGGAAAAACTCGTCAAACAAGGGGCCATCAATCTCCCTCAGATCCGACCACCACCACAATTTGATCCCTCACGTGCTATCCCTGCGTGGTATAGGGAAGATGACTTCTGTAACTACCACCGTGTTAAAGGTCATGACACGGGCAACTGTAAAACCCTTAAAAACAAAATCCAAGACATGTTGGAAAAGGGTGACCTCATCCTCGACAATCCTAATGCCCCTCCTAATCAGGGTATCGATATTTTCAAACAACCGTTTCCTAATCATCCACCAACCCAAAACAACGTCCAGACCTTGACTGACAATACCCATGAACATAATATTCGAACAGTCAATACGGTCTCGCCCCTCATTTCTAACCAACCTCAAGAGGTGAGTTCATCCATTAGTCCATCACATGTGGATGAACCTCTTTCTCCGGTTAGTTCTCCCTCAACTTCTCTCATTTTGGAGGACGCCTCGACCTTACCTGTACAGCCAATTTCACCATCTTCCTTCTTGCTGCCCATGGAAGACCCAACTTTTCCTACTCCTCGACCACAAGTGGAAGGCACTATCATCCCTACCCTTTACCCGCTTGAGGAGCTTCATTCTCCAATTTCTTCTCCACCCAGGGAAGAACCTATCTCTCCTTCATCTCCAACCAAACATGAACCTGTCAAAACTTCACCATGCTTTGGGGCCGAAACTACCATACCTTCAGTCCCACAACCGTCGGCATCTTCTCAAGAGCCCAAACTTCATCCCGCATCTTCTCAGCCATTTTCCCGACTAGTAGAGAGACTCAAACTTCTCCCTTCTAGGAAAGTGGAACATCAGGGATTGTGGGACCATCTCACAGCTCTTCAACAAGCCCAGGCCCTCTCATCTCATGCTGCTAATCCTCCCATGGCAGAACCTCCTAAGACTATCAACAAAAATTAGATTTCTGCCTCTAGACCATCTACATCTCCATCAACCTCATCAAAACTAAAACCCTCATCTACTCCGCCTAAACCTATCAAATCGCTTGGCGTTCGCCCCGTCTCCAACCTCACTCATCCACAAGTGAAGGTGGGCTTAAACCAGACTTCAACTAATAGTAGTCTTCAACCCAAATCACAAAAGACTGCCAAACCACAGAGGCGAACGCCTCCTCTTCTGTCCCCATTGCCCTCCATTTTGGGCCCGCATCCTTCAACCTTAACCAGAGTCCTTCCCACTTCAACCTCTAATCAAAATCGGTTGCCTCCTTTGCTTCCTTTACCGACCACTAGCCTACCCTCTCTCGAAAGGGTGGTACCTCTCATGAAGAGTGTACCGTCTCCGCTTATCATCACACCATCAACCCAGAAGGTGGTACGAAAGCCTCCTCCAACTTCACCTAAGCAAAAGTCGCCGACATCGCATACATCGATGAGCACGGATCCTTTAGTGGGTTCATACTCTTTAATCTTGCAACGAATTTTGCAAACTTCTAGCATAACTCTTCCACCCATCAGGACTTTCCAATCTCTCGGGTTTAAACCCTCCTAGTTCGACGACACGAAGATTTGTTTATATCATCATACACCAGGACACGACACCGAGGCTTGCTGTGCTCTCAAGGCTATCATTCACCGTTATCTGGAGAAAGACACTCTTCTCTTTGAGGACACTTTCAACTGCCCCCTGACTCCTTCTCATAACCCTTCTACCTCTTCAAACCCATATACATCTCATCAATCAGTTACAACTCCCTCATCACTTTCACCTCCCATCTTTGAAATCAATGCCATTCACATCACTACTAGGTCACAAAAGGATAAGGCAAAAGAAAAAGTTGCCATTCCTTGGACCTATCCTTTTGTCAATCCACCTCAACCACCTAAGCCTAAGATTTCTATCCTTGGCGCGCCTCAACCCTCCTCTTCTTCTTCTTCTTCCAGACCAATCCATGACTCCATGTTGAAACAGCTTCACCAGATGCCTGTGAAGATGTCCCTCTACGATCTCATCCAAACCTCGCCCCAACATCGTCAGGCCCTCATCCAAGCCCTACAGGCAGTGGAGGTCCAACCTGAGGACCCCCAACCACTTGCTGCCCTTGTCCACTCCTTAGCCCCTATCACCTCCATTACATTCAGCGATTCTGAGATTCCTACATCCAACACAGAAGATCAGGACGCTGCCCTCTTCATCACTACCTATATCGATCGAACATGCATTAAATGCGTTATGATTGATGGAGGCACTAGCATCAACATCATCTCCACCCATGCCTTTGATCAGCTGGCTCTTCCCAAGAATTGCGTCTCCAAAACTGACTCAATCTTGCGCTCTTTCAATGACACTACTGCCACGACCATTGGCACAGTCGTTCTTCATATTCGCATTTGTCCATGCACAATCCCAGAGCTCTTCTATATCATCGAAGGAGAGTTTCAATACAAAATCTTGCTGGGCTGACCCTGGATCCGTGCCATGTCCTGTGTCCCCTCCACCCTGCACCGTTGTGTGAAATTTGAGCATGACGGACAAGTCCACACCATTCCTGCTGACCCTTCACCCTTCAAAACATGCAACACCACCTACCATCCAAACGATGTCCTCATCCCTATCAAGCCATTAACCCCGGCCCTGCCTCCATCTGCGGAAGCTTCGACCAGTTCACAATAGGTAGTCACCCTTACGCCTCCCCTTCAAGTGATGACCACAGATCCCATAGAAGACGTCTTCCAAAGACTTTCATTAGGAGAGTATCGCTTGCTAGCTTTAGATATGTTCGAAACTCCACAAGAGTATGGACGTCTTCATCACAGCCCCAGCTATGACCATCAGATAGGGATGATCATACCTTATGGTCCCCCTCACCTTCGCACTAACCTCGTCTATGGGGGGCTTAATCAAGCTCCTATTGATGGTAATCCTCTTTCTTCACCTCAACCTTTCACATCAAACTTTTCACTTCTTAGCAACCCCGCTTTTGCACACACTTACCTTTACAGGTGTGCATGGAAGGGTTTTGGTTTCGGACGCTATGAGCAAGGCTCCCATTAGCCTATCCAATCACTCAATGATGATGACGCCAAGAAACGATATGGTTTGGGATATCATGACCCTACTCAAGACCCTTTAGACCTTTGTCCTGAACCAATCATTGACCAATCACCTCCACACTCGCCTGTTTCACCCCCTTCACCTACGGAGTCAGTGGTTTCCATTCCTCCTAGTTTTTTTTTCCATAAACACCATCCGCCTGGACCCCTTGACTTATCAGCTCAATGGGGTGTCCAATTCTCTCCCTCTCATTTTTCCCAGCATGATCGAAGATGAGTCGGCAACCATTCACACTGTTCATTGCGTTGACGATGACGCCATTCTTTCTTACATGGGCGCTGACGATTCTTTCATCCAGCGCTCCCTCCCTTCTGAGACCCAGGTTATGTTAAGTGAATCAACCATTGACATCAACCTTCTTTCTTCTGATGTTCCTTATGTCTTAAAGATTGGCCAATCTTTAGATGCTCAGGAGCAGTTTGACTATACCCATTTCCTCTCCAACCATAGCAAGGCCTTTGCCTGGACTTACAGTGATATGCCTGGCATCGACCCCACCATCGTTACCCATAACATTGTCACCAAACTAGAGGCTAAGCCTGTTAGGCAAAAGCTTCGAAAGATGCATCCCCGTGTTTCCCTCCTTATCAAAGAGGAACTTCAGTGCCTCCTTTTTGTTTCCTTCATCTAGCCTATCGACTATCCACAGTGGGTCTCTAACATCATCCCAGTCACCAAGGCAACTGGGGGGATTCAGATCTACACAGACTATCACAACCTCAACTTAGCCTATCCTAAAGATGACTAACCCTTCTACCTTTATATCTCTGCCACAAACCATTCATTAGGTGCCATGATCGCGCACTGAGACGAGCTTCACCGTGAGCAAGCAGTCTATTATATCAGCCGAACACTGGTCGACTATGAAACTCGGTATACCCATATCAAAAAACTCTGTTTGGCATTAGTCTTTGCTGCTACTAAGCTTCACCACTATCTTCTTAGTCACAAAACCTTTGTCATCACCCACACCGACCCTCTCAAGTATATGCACTCCAAGCCATATCAAAATCAATGTATGGCTCGGTGGCTCATGCTGCTTGCTGAGTTCGATCTCAAATTCATCCAACAGAAATCTATCAAGGGGCAAACCATCGCTGATCAACTAGTAAATGCCCCTCTTCCTGACAATCAACCTTCGCAGTGTGAATTCCCTGATGAGTCTATCGCTGTGCTTTCCTCCGACGACACCACCTATCAGATTACTATGTTCTTTGACGGTTCCAAATGTCAACTAGGTGGGGGTGCTGGGGTTATTCTCATCCCACTCGAAGGGGAGCCCATGCCTTTGTCTTTTAAACTTGACTTTGATTGTACCAATAATATGGCTGAATACGAGGCCTCAATTTTGGGACTCCAGACTGCCCTCTCTCTCAGCATCAAGTCCATCAACATCTTCGGCGACTCGCAACTCATCGTCAATCAGGTCAACGGTTCATACCTCTATAAAAATGAAATTTTGCAAAGGTATAAAAAATGTGCTGACATTCTCCTTGCATCTTTCGACCATTTCCTCCTACAAACTATTCCTCGATCCACGAATAAGTTTGCTGACACCATGGCTTCTCTTGCTTCACATATCCCATCTTCCTCATCTACATCCATACTTTTTGTCATGGTGCGTCGTGTGCCGTTGCCTTCATATATCTCTTCTCACATTCATCATGTCAACACTATAGACCCTAGTCCACAAGATGCTTGGTATAAGCAACTTGTAGATTTCTTATCTTTCTCTGTCATTCCTCCCAACCTCTCTAGTAATGCACGATGAGCTTTTATCAAGCGTACCGCTTGCTATACCATGCTAGGGGGTCTTCTCTATAAGCGAGGCTTCGACGGCCTCCTTCTTCGCTGTCTCACCTCCACTGAAGCATCCCAAGCCGTTCAGCAAGTCCACGATGGAATTTGTGGTGGACATTTTAGTGGGAATTCGGTTGCCAAGCGCATCCTTCGTTTGGGCTATTATTGGCCTACCCTTCATCAAGACTGTAGCGACTATGTTCGGCGTTGCATCAAGTGTCAGCAGCACTCTAACTTGCTTCATCTTCCTAGTCACGCCTTACAAATCGCTCAAGATTTTTGGCCTTTTTCTCAGTGGGGTTTAGATCTCATCGGTGAGATTAACCCTCATTCATCTCTTCGTCATCAATCCATCATCACAGCCACTGAATATTTCACCAAGTGGGTGGAAGCTATTCCTCTCGTCTCCACAAAAGCCGACAAGATCGTCGACTTCATCACCACCCATATTATCTGTCGTTTCGGTGTCCCTCATAAAATCATCACCGATAACGGCAAGTCCTTTAAAAACAAAACTGTCCAAACATTATGCGACTCATTCGGCATCAAACTCAGTTTTTCTTCGCCTTACTACCCACAAGCAAATGGGCAGGCCGAGGCTTCCAACAAAATTCTCACCAAAATTCTCATGAAAGTGGTCAGTGACACAGGCAGGGATTGGCACATTCACATTCCCTTCGCTTTATGGGCTTACCGCACTAGCATCCGAACCTCTACGGGTGCTACCCCTTTTTCTCTCGTGTACGGAACAGAGGCTGTCTTACCTCTCGAAGTACAGATCCCATCTCTTTGCATTTCTCTACATGATATTCTTTCCAATGATGACTTTCGTCAAGATCACTTATCTCAACTTGAGTTACTTGACGAATGCCGTCTTACTGCCCTTAATCATCTCCATGTCTATCAACATCGCATCAAACGCACCTATGACAAAAATCTGCGAGAACAAGATTTCAACATCAGAGACCTCGTCCTCAAAGAGAATCAACACGTGACCAATATGGAGCAAAGTAAACGAGGCAAGTTTGCTCCTAATTGGCTCAGACCTTTTATTATCACGCACAAGTATGGATCAGGGACTTATCATCTATCTTCTCTTGATGGATGCCCAGAACTTGAGCCTCTTAATGCGTTGCATCTGCGACAGTTCTAATGTTAGTCGAGTATTCGTCCACTTGACACTTAACTTGAGCTCGTCCCTTGAGCAATCCCCGCCCTCTTAATCCTACTTCCTTTCAACCCTATTCCTCTTAACAATTCCTATAACCCTTTTATGCTGTATGAATGCTTTGTCCTCATAAAAGGGAGCCCTTGACCTTCTATAATCTTGTCCACAACTCACATTTCTGTCAAAATAAATCAAGATGTCACAATATCCATGGTCACTATATCAATATCAAAATCAAAAAGCAGACTGCTCCCTTGAAAGACGGCTGCACTATCATTGCTGTAATTAATAGACTGCTCCCCCGAAGGACAGCTATTCAAAAGCCTTTATATTAAACAAAAATCTAGACCACTCCCTTGAAGGATGGCTATGACTAAATCTGGCAATAAATAGCACTATTTTAGAAGCTTCCCACATTGATCAACTTCACAACTGACCACCAAGCAAATGACATCTCTATGCCGGCTTCCCGCATTGATCAGTCTGCGCTAAAAAAAAAAAATAAAAAAATGAATGAGTCATGGACTTGACTTATAGTTGTCTCAGGGTCTCCTATAAAAAGGGGCATAGTTATTTCTGCTCTTAAAATGGGTTACCCTCTTTTCTCCTCTTATCACCTGCTCAAGGGACTTCGAGCTCACTTTAATGTCGAAGTGATTCGATTACCACTCTAACATAACCATGGTCAACGACGTCATGCATGAATGGGGCTCTTGGTTCTCATAACCCCTATCTATGTTATCTTTTTGGTCCTTGTCAATGAAAGAGCAATAAGCCTTTCACATATCTTTCACTTTGGTCACCTTTAACCAAACCTTTTTCAACTAAAACATTCTCAGACCAACAACTCGACAACATGACATTATCATCATCCTTGTCCTTTTCACATAGTTTTTATGGACACTAGTACACATGGAAACTATCGACCAGACTCAATTTATGTTAAGCATAAAACAATACTTGCTAAAGCATAAATCAACCTTCATTCATTTTTAGCATACATCCATTACGACTATGGAAACTTGCTAGGGATGAAAGCCTTTCGACCAATTCTATAGAATACACCATCTATAGCATCATCTTATCCTCATCTTCCCCTCATCATTTCGATACTTGACCACATCCAATCATCGACCAATCTCTTCCATTTGTCTAAACTACATTGGTCTGAGGCCCTATGACCAGGGCTATGTAGGCAGCACTCAGATACCACATCCTCTGAGGTTAGCTCGACCACCCCCATTTGTTCGCCTCCTTGATGGACAAACCTTCTCTTCTGTAACTTTGATCAAGACCAATCATTTTTCTTTGACCATTCCTCCCTTTTAGGGAGAACTACATTGGCCTGAGGCCCTTCACACAAGGGCTATGTAGGCAGCACTCAGATCACATGACATTTTCTGAGGTTAGCTCAGCCACATCCTTTCGTTCATCCATCCACCTTGAACCATGACCATTGGAGATCATGCCTATCTCCTTCGACCTCGATCACTTCTAAGACATTGTTTTCTTGGTTGTTTTTACGTGTATGCTACCTCACGGCTGGTTAGCAGAATTGTTCGCAGACCCTTTTTTTTTTTTGACCCTTCGCAAGTATAGGATCGTGAGCTAGTTGATCCCTACTACTTGTGACTTTTTCGTGTTTCTGGGAGCACTTCCTGAGCCTGGGATACCTGGAACATGATGACCATTTGGAGCTTCAGCTTAGATTGAGTGACCCGATCAGCAGACGACTAAATGCTGGGGCCTGGTTATTTCAATTTTAGCACTCCTCGACCCTTGACCTGCGACACTTTTGACCTGACCATCTCGTGTAGTGATATGCACGCAATCACAACTTTGGCAGCGTTCACCCTCACCCCTTTTTCATCCACTCTTTGTCAAATCAACACCCGATTCTCGGTTCCCTTCCCTCGACTCCTGCTTTGAGAGGGAATACCTCATCCATAATCAGGGCAACCTATCTTTTTCCTATTTTGTCTTGCAATTCATTCGAACAACCAACAAGATGAAATTAACCTTATCTCACACCTGGGGCAATCACTCCTATTTTTGTCTTGCAGTTCGTCTAGAACAACCAACAAGACAAAAAGGGGTAAATGTAGACATCGAAATCGTGTCAACTCCCCTAGCCATCCCCCATTTTATTCTTCTTCTCCTATTTAACTCTTGTCGATCACTTTTTCTACTAGCCTTGACCTTGGCAGCATGTAACAATGAGCAGAGAGCTAAAAGCTAGACTCTGTCCTCATTATGCATCTGTCGACTACGGTCATTACCTGGTCAATGTCACCGACGTCAGTCACTTATTGGCCAATGTCGGCAATCCTGTCGACGTCGGTCACCTTACCATTATTCATTATCAGTTATCATTCGGTTCCCAATCAGTTTCTCAGACGGTTATCAAACCATCTCTCAAACCATCCCCTGGCCTTCATCAGCGTCTGCTGATCAATCCCGAACACAAAGAACAAAACCAATCAATCATAATTTTAGAACTCTGACATCCACAGACTCTTGCAATCAACACTCTCATGATCAACTGACTCCAACATCCACCAACTCCAGCATTCGCTTCAATCTGACACTGCACAGATGCTTCAACAACTTCGACTATGGCTTTCATCACGTCTTCTGACAGGTAAGTATTTTCTTTGTTTATTTTCATTTCCTTCTGATTATTAGTTGTTCATTACTTCTGTCATCCTGAATCTTCAAACCACAGACCCAAGCCCTGAGTCCCTTCTTTACATCCCTACCCATTACCCCAATCTATAACTCTATCCGGACTCAACCAAAACTCCCAAACTCTATCCAAACCCGACCTTACTTTGCCCAGACCATATCCTGACCTTGTCCTGATTCCATCAGACCCTATCCCAAACTTGTCAAGACCCTATCCTGACTCTCCCAGACCTTCTGCAACTTGCCTAGACTCTGTCTAGAACCTGCCTCGACCGACGCTGGTCACTTCCCCGACCGACGACGATACCTCAACCGATGTCGGCACCTTTCCAGACCGACATCGGCACCACAGAGACTGACGCCGGTGACTGTGCAGAACAGTGCTGCTTATCAGGTACGCATTTTAATTTTCTGTCATTTATTTCAGTCATTTTATCTTTCATTATCTACTTTCGTCCAATATTCTGCTTTTTTATCAGTGGGTTGATATCCTTCTAGGGAGTCTTTGTACTTTCAAGATCGGGCGTTCGCCTGACAGCCCACCATTTCTTTTGACTAACGTTTTTCCGTGTTTCAGTCTTTTCTTCTTCGCAGGTGTCATTCCTCCACAGCCAAAGAGGAGAATCTTCCAACATCTAATTTCGGTGCGCATAACTTTATCAGGTACTTCTAGCCTTGACCATTTATTTTAGTTTCTTATTTCTTCTTTGAATGTAGAAAGCAATTTTACATAGAAACAACCCAGACATCAGCCCCTGAAGCTCAAATTCTTTTTGAATCCATAGGTATGGGTAACTATTTTCTATCTATAGATGAAGTCCATGAAACACCTGATATAATTCTTGAAAGTGTCAACTCAAAAATTAGTTCAACAAGAACAACAAAAAAAATAGTAGGCTATAGTACAGACCAAGAAGGATCCTCCATCTCTAATGAAGGAAAGTCTAAAGAAAAATTAGTATCAGATGAGATATGGACTTTGGAATTTGATGGTAGCTATTCCTCTACTGGTTCAAGAGCTGGGATTGTTTTGATATCTCCTCAAGGAGATATGTTCCCTTCATCTTACAAACTACAGTTTAGCAACACTAACAATACAGTTGAATTCAAATCTTTGTTGCTTGGTATGAAGGCTGCTCAAGAAAAAGGCATCAAGTTTCTTCACGCAAAAGGGGATGCTAAATTGGTAGTTTGTCAAGTGAGGAACTTATACCAAACCAATAATGAAAGATTACGCCACTACCGTAACTTGGTTTGGGATCAAATTGAAAACTTTGATGCTTTCAACATTTTTGCTATACCCAGAGAGTCTAATGACAAAGCTGATGCACTTGTTGTTTCAAGAACTCTCTTAGTTCTTCATTTAGATTTGAAAGAAGATAGGTATACTATTGAGCTGGTCTATAGACCAAGTGTTCTTGACAATATTGATCATTGGCAAGTATTCAATGATGATCATCAAATCATTGCCTTTTTGGAATGAAAAGATAATTTTGGACAACTATGTTTTGAAGGTAGTGAATCTCAAAAGAATGAATCTATCTCTAAATCCATTTTAGATATAAATGAAGAATTCTTATAGTTGAAAGGAAACAAAATTCCCAAAGGCCTAGTTTCTCTTGAAAATTTGTTTGACAAGCATGATAGATTCATCAAACAACAGGAAATAGACTCGAGTTTCTCTCAGGGATTTGATCAAGTGAATTTGACTACTTAAGAAAATCCCAAGATGGTTAATATTGGTAAGTGTTGCACCCCTAAAGAAAGATTCAAGTTCACCTCTTTACTCTATCAATACATGGATGTCTTAGCATATTCTTATGAAGACCTGAAGTCTCTCAGACCTGATGAAATCTACCATGACATTCCTCTTAAGGCTGACTCAATGCCCTACAAGCAAAAATATAGACAGTATAATCCAAAAATATTAGGTACTATTCTATCTAAGATACAAAAAATATTAAATGCTAGAATCATCTTCCCAATCCATCATTCTAAATGGATTGCAAACATAGTGCCTGTAAGGAAGAAGAATGGTGAAATTTGCATTTGTGTAGATTTTAGAAATCTGAATCAAGCATCTCTAAAGGATAATTGTCCTTTTCCCATTATGGATCAAGTGTTTCAAATAGTGACAAGTTTAGAGATGTTATCAATGCTAGATGGCTTCTCAGGATATAATCAAGTTGAAGTTGGTGAAGCAGACCAACACAAGACTGCATTCACCACACCTTGGGGTACATTTGCATATAGAAGAATGCCTTTTGGTTTAATAAATGCTGGTGCTACCTTTTAGAGAGCAATGGATCTGGATTTCAAAGATGAGATTGGTAAAATCATAGTGGTATACCTTGATGACTTGACTATCTTTTCAAAGCATCAATCTGATCATGTATGCCACTTACAACAAGTGCTGGAGCATTACGCCAGAATGGTATTTCCTTAAATCCTAAAAAGTCTATTTTTGGAGTAACAGAGGGGAAAATCCTTAGACACATTATGTCCAAAGAAGGCATAAAGATTGACTCAGATAGAGTCAAGTCTATTCAAGAACTTAATTTTCCTACAAGTAAGAACGTTGTTCATTCTTTCTTCAGAAAGGTAAATTTCTTATGGAGATTCATCCCCAAATTTGCTGAGAAGACTAGACACATTGTGAACATGATGAAAGGGAAGACCATCTTTAGCTAGACTAAAGAAGGCAAATCAGCATTTTAGGATATCAAAACTACCATTGCTCATGCCCCTACCTTGGTTTGTCTAGATTACAACAAAGATTTCATCATATATAGCTATGCATCTGAACACACTCTTTCAGCAAATCTTGTTCAACAGGACAAGGAAGGTATGGAATCTCCTATCTCTTTCATGAGTTGCCCCTTCAAAACCCATGAGATGAAGTATTCAAATATAGAGAAGCATGCTTATGCCTTGGTGAAAGTAGTCAAACATTTTTGCTTCTATATTCTGAATTCACATACTACTGCTTTAGTTCATAATACTATAGTCAAGTCTATATTAACTCAGTAGGCATTTGGCATGAAAAGAGGTAATTGGATTGCAAAGATCCAAGAGTTTGATCTAGACATCAAACTGACAAAGCTAGTTAGGGGTAAAGGCCTATGCCAATTAATTGCTGACAATAATCCAGAAGACACATAGCGTGAAGAAACTGAAGTGGAAAAGACACCAACAGTTCTTTTTGTCTCCACTACCAATGAGTGGTATTCAAGTATCGCTCATTTCTTTACTTATGGTGAATGTCCTACTCATTTATCTTACAAAGAAAGGAGGATGATCAAGTTGAAAGCTACCAATTTTGTCCTTTGGGACAATGGCTTGTATAAGAGAAGCATAGATAGAGTATTCCTTCATTGTGTAGACAAAGAACAACAAAGCCAGCTTTTAAAATCTTTCCATAATCTAGCCTATGGAGGACATTTTTTTGCTCCTGTGACTGCTCACAAGATTTTACAAGCCAAGTATTATTAGCCAACTCTTTTCCAAGATGCACATAAGTGGGTAAGAAAATGTGAACTCTATCAACAATTTGTTGGAAGACCCAAGTTAGCTGCTATGCCTCTCAAGCTAGTGATCATAGAAGAACCTTTCTAGCAATGGGGGATTGATTTTATTGGGACTATAAACCCATCTTCAAGTGCTAGACATGATTATGTCCTTACAACAACTAACTATTTCACCAAGTGGGTAGAAGCAATCCCAACTAAGCATGCTACTTTAGAAGTTGTATGTAACTTCCTCAAAGAGAATATCATTTCCAAGTTTGGAGTTCTAATCAAAATTGTTACTAATAATGTAGCTTGTTTCACCTCTCAAGAGATTACACAATTTTATTTCCATTATGGAATTATACTCTCTCATTCTTCTGATTATTTTCCACAAAGGAATGGACAAGTTAAATCCAATAATAAGAACCTGGTAACTGTCATCAAGAAGCTAGTAGATGACAATCAAAGGACATGGCACAAAGCATTGGTTGATGCTCTATGGGTAGATAGAATCACACCAAAGAGGGCAATTGGTATGTCTCCTTTTCAACTTCTTTATGGTATCAATGTTGAGATACCAATCACCTTAGAATTGCTAACCTTGAAATTGGCAAAGGCAATTGAAGATCAGACATATGAAAGTTCTCTTGATAAAAGAATCATGTGCCTGACTGAGCTGGAGAAATAGAGAACCATGGTGTTGGATAGAATTATTGCTAATCAAAGTTTGGTAAAGAAACTCTTTGACTAGAAGGCCATAAATTGTGATTTCCAGATTGAGGATCAAGTCCTGTTGTGGGACAAAAGGAGAGAACCAAAGGGGATGCATGAAAAGTTTGACTCCCTTTGGAGAGGCCCATTTATAATTCATCAGCACATTGGTGAAAATAGCTTTCTACTAAAATATCAAGATGGCACACTTTTTTCTCTACCTCACAATGGGCAACATCTGAAACACTTCAACTCTTGAAGTATCAAATCATTGCATCTGTATATATGTATATTTGTATAGTTTTTAATTCTATTTTGTTTTGTTTGTTTTTATTTTTTATGCCTATCACTTTTGGGTAGCATGATTCTGTAACCTAATGGTATACATGAAGACACTAGAGATTTTGGATTCTACTCCTTTCAATTCTTTTTACAATTGACAAAAGTTCCCCAACTAGAGCTAGCTATTGTCCCCCAAAAATATCACTCATTTTGGGACAACATTTGAACTAATTTGGTCCTACAGACCAAAATTGTCTCTTCCATTTCCAAAATTTGTCCTGGGCATTCAAATTCCTCAATTTTCAAGCTTCTCAAAAATCTACAAACTCTACAGGCTTAAATCTATGGACTCTACAGGCCAAGTTCAATGGGCTTTATAGGTTAATTTCTATAGACTTGATTTCTACAGACTCTGTAGGTAGGTTCCTTTCTACAGGTTCAAAAGCTTTTGCAAGTGAGTTCAACCAAAAGAATTAGTTTCTAACACTTGGTCATTTTGAAGATTATTTCAGTGCCTTGGTTTAATCAAAATTGTCTATCGGCAAGCATTCAAACAAAAGAGGATTGAACCATTGAACCACTTTGGTTCAAAGGTTCAACGAGTTCAAAGTTTAAAAGGTTCAATGCTTCCGGTTCATCCTTTGGTTCAATCAAATGGTTTGTCAGTTGGTTCATTGGATTGGTTCAACTCTTTTCTTCATTCACTTGGTTCAAAGACTTGGTTCAATCAAAGGGTTCATCAGCTTGAACCATTTTGGTTTAACCAAGTGGTTCAATGTTTGGTTCAACCAAGTGGTTCAATCAAATAGTTCAATAGTTGGTTCATCGCCTTGGTTCAAAGGGGCGGTTCAAATGCAAAAGTTCAAAGAACCTCTCGAAGGACAAAGTGCCCTTGTGGAGGGCACTTGGTCAATAAAAGTACCCTTCAAAAGGGTCAGTTTCAAAGAAGGCCGCAAAGGTAATTCTTTCAGATTTTATTTAAGGAATTCAAGAAATTAACCAAGGCAAAAGTGATAGGAACAATTTTTGCAGACTTTTTGTCCATGGGAATTTGTTCAGGCAAAATGTCTGCAGGAAAGCCACGAAGGCCATCGAAGGACCTCGAAGGGTAGGTGCCCTTGTGGGGGACTCCCGACTATCAAATAGAAGGATACTTCCCTGAAGCCGAAGGGTCACCTTCCCTTCGAGAAGATGTAAAACAAGAAGCCTGAAGGCCATTCAAAGATCATTTCTTAAGGCCTAAAAGGGAAATTTCTTTCCAAAAAAGTGCCAAATAGAAAAGCCAAAGAAGGACCAAGGGGTGATGCACCTGAAGACGTCAAATTCAAGACAATGAACTAGCTGTTGAAAATGTAGTGACGGGCACACGCATGTCAATTTTAAAGCTCATAAAATAGCCGTTGATCCTTTGAATCTATAGACTCGAATGAATTCACAAAATTCAAGGCTAAGACCAACAAAAAGTGAGGAAAGAACAAAACAACAAATTGAATCCAAGACCTGATTCAAAGGAGGAATGATGAAGGTAGGATCAGATTGCTAGGTGGACATTGAAAGTTGCAAACTTTCAATAGTGTGACTTATTTCTCTACATTGATAAAATCAAATGGGTAAATGCCCCTAAGTTCTAGCCTATCTTCTTAATAGATTCCAATGCAACATGATGTGTTACTATTCTCGAGTCCTTCTTGAAGAGGCTATATAAGGGACTCTCTTTTATTGTAAATACATCTTTTTTTGACAATCAGAACAAAACTTTGCCCAAATTAAAAGACACTTCTGAGACTTTGAGCTCAGTTTGTTTATTATATTTTGTTATTGGAATAAGAAAGCAAGTGGTTTTTTAGACTTTGTGCTGTAATATCTTTGTTGTTGAGGAAACTATTCTTATGTCTGATTTCCTTAATTTATCTTCTGTTCCTTTAATTCAACAAGCAGAATTAGTGATAGTAGTTAAGAAGGTGTCTTGAAGAGTCAAATGTGGAGAGACTTTATGCCCCCATAATTGCCTTTAGTGTGTTTTCTTTTCATTTTTATGTAAAGGACCTTGGGGCAACTTTGTGCCCTCATTATCCTTTGTATCTTACTCTTGAGCAATTTAAGCATAGACTTTGTGCTGCATCTCGATTTGTTGGTTATTACATCCTTCGTTACATCTTGTTGTTACTACCTGGAGTATTCTTGTGGCTTACTGAATAGTACTTCTAAAAGAAGAGGAGTGCTTTCTATCATTTTCCTTGAGTTTCTCCTTTGATCCGCACACATCATCTCTAAAGAAAGAGAGATGGATGGTTTTTCCTACCCTTGAGTATTATTTTTTGTTTATATATATATATATATATATATATATATATATATATATATATAACCTATCTATAAGGAACCTCCCCTTGATGAGAGGAGAGATCAGTCCCCTTCTGATGTGGTAAACCTACACATTTGGATGACTAATCTTCCTACTTTGGTTGATCAAACCTATTTTGTTTATCAGTACGCTGATCGACAAAATATTCAACCAACATGTTACTAAGCTCTCCCTAAGTTCTAGGCTAGGAGTGTAAGTGTTAACGTGTTTTATTTGAGTTTTTTTACTTGAACACTATACAAACCTCCTTTCTTAGATTCTTATGATCATATTTACTACATAACATGGCAAAATTATAGTTTTTAGATCACCTCCAAAAGACCCATCCACTTTTATATCTCAAAAATATATTATCCCTAAGAAAGTCTTAAGTTCTTCCAATAAACCATATGATATCATCCAACATATTGATAAGATTCCACATAAAATCTCTCTCATGGATCTTCCTAAGACATCATCTATACATCAAGAGATAGTTAATAAAGTCTTAAATGATTAAAATTCCCTAGGGATATTGACACAACTTAATTTCAAGCTTTGGTGGGTTATTTATCACCTTCCCTATTGTTCCCAAAATCCGTCACTTGTTTTTGGGGACAACATGTTGACCATTTTAGTCCTATAGGCCAAAATGGTCTCTTTCTTTCTCAAAATGTTTTGAGCAGTCAAGTAATTCAATTGCACAAGCCTTTTTTGCTAAGGAAATCACAGGTTCAAAAGGTGGGCTTTCGCAAGGAAAAATCTCAAAACACTTAAGGAATTTCCTAAAAAATTTTAAGCATGGTTCAATGCTAAAGTTAAATCAAAAAGGTTCAATGGTGGGGTTCAATGATATGGAATGAACCATTGAACCATTGAACCATTAAAATTTGCCTCTGAAAGGTTCAAAGAGTTCAAAGGTTCAACTAATTCAAAGCTTCAATGCGTTCAAAGGGTTTAAAGATTCAAAGTTCAAAGTTTAAGCGAATGGTT
Source organism: Torreya grandis (assembly GCA_037957365.1). NCBI lineage: Eukaryota > Viridiplantae > Streptophyta > Pinopsida > Cupressales > Taxaceae > Torreya > Torreya grandis. The sequence continues at coordinate 517,864 of JARHVA010008067.1, forward strand.
CAAATAGAAAATTCTAGAAAAAGGTTCAATCGAATGGTGCAAAAAATTGGTTCAATGACACCCTGAAATCATAAAGAAGACTAAGTGAACGTGGCTCTTTACCAAACATTGAACCACCGAACTGTCGAACTGATCAAACTTTGAACCATTGAACCTTGAACCATTAAACTCCAAAAGGTTCAAAGGTTCAAGGTTTAAAGTGGTTCAAGTGACCCGTGGGATACCTGTGGATGTCAAATTCAAGGTAATGAAATAACTATTAATTTTTGAATAACTTAGACCTTAGAACAAACTTAGAAAATAGCTAAGGAAGGAGCTGAAGAAGCCAGTAGAAGACGAGAAGATAGCCCTGAGAGCTCAAATCACCAAGAAGAGATAAAATATAGCAAGGAAAGAAAGAAAGTTATAGAGAATCCAAAATATCTATAGGAGAGTTATTCCAGTAGGTGGAGTAGTCCACCAGGTGGATATCAGAGAGCGTAAGCATTCAAAGGTGTAGCCTATTTATCTTCATTTGATTAAAGATGAGTGGACAGTCGTGTAAGTATCATAAAGAGGAGTGACCTTACTGTTTAGAAGATCAAGTGACCCATGCTTTCGAAAAGACATTTGAGATGATTTAGAATTCCAAAAGTTAAGGTTGATGACCTGTTCTAACATGGCCCCTTCACAGAATCTCTAATGCATTTAATGTAGCATGGGCCATTTCATAAAAAAAACACCCAAGTATTTATTTAGATGTTATATATTGTAATCTCTCTATTATTAGAAAAGAGATCTTTCTATTATTAGAAGTGAAACTCTACCCAAATTGAAAGGCATTCCTGAGACTTTGAGCTCAGACTGTTAATCATATTTTATCAAGTGAATGAGAAAGCAAGTGACCTTTCAAACTTTGTGTTGAAATAAATTGTGTTATCTAAGAAATCATTCTTATGTCTTTTTCCTAAATAAAATCTTGTCTATTTAATCAAATAAGCAGAACAAGTGGAAATAATCTAAAAGATGTCCTAAAGTCAACAATGGGAGACTTTGTGTTGCCATAATCATCTTTAGTCTATGTGTTTTATGTTTCAAGATATTGGAGAGACTTTGAGCTCCCCTTATCCTTCATAATCTTTTAATCTATTGTAGTTTTTAGTGGCGACTTTGTGTTGCACTTCATTCTACTATGTTACATTATTCTAAATTAGTAGGAGAAACAATGAAAGACTTTGTGCTTTCATAGGTTTCTTATGGATCTAGTTACTACCCAAGAAGGATTCCTATTGTTTGTTGAACATCATTTCTAAAAGAATAGAAATGTCTTCAGTAATTACAAAAGAATTATCCTTTATTTTGTGAACATCATATATAAAAAAAGAGAGATAGATGGTATGATTTCACCCCTGAGTCTATTTTCAGCTTATATTAGTATATTATAGTTTATAGGGAACCTTCCCTTACTGAGAGGAGAGATTTGTCTCATTATGTTGTTATAACCACACCCATTTTGATATATAAATCTCATTGTGTTATGGTTGATATACCTATTTTGCTGTCAGTTAGTTGATGACAAAATATTCACCCAACAATTTTTGGTGACTCCACTGGGGAAGAATGTGCAATTTGAAGCCTCAAGCTTCAAATTGAAGCATTTCCAGATATTTTCCATTCTACACTCTGGAAATTCCATGGTATATATGAAGCCAAAGAGCTCAAGGTATTGTTGATCTTATGTTTGAGTTCGTGCAACAAAATAATTTCAAACTTTCTCATCCACAATCTCACCTTTAGCAAACTAAGTGTTTTTTTCATATAGATGTCAGGTCCCCAATACCAAGAAAATATTCTCTTTCCTCTACTACTAGAGCTTTGTCTATATGTACCCTATAGAGGTTAATTATCCCTCATTTAAATCATCATATCATGGTAGCCCAAGGCCCTTGGGGTAACACTTTTGGCCCTTTGAATCTAACTCCACCTTTACATGAACTACCTCATAATTCAAGAAAGAATTTTCCCATGTTCTATGGTGATGGGAGAGTTCATCCTGATAAACATATTGTAGCTTTTTACATAGTCTGTGGTGTGATAGGAATTGAATTTGAATATATAGTAGTCAGATTGTTTATGTAAATGTTGCAAGGCACTACCACAAACTAGTTTTATCATCTACAAGCACAAATAATAACTGACTAGAACACTGTCAAGGCCAAGTTTGAGGCTAGGTTCAAACCCACAAAAGATGCACATGCCCTATTAGCCCAGATTACACAAATGAAGAAGGATCCTCATGAACTCATGTGAGACTTCATTTCTAATTTTGACAAGATGAGGAATAGGATTCCTACAATTGCTAACCCGATGCCAAAAAATCTTAAGTGCTTATTCATCAATTCTTAGATTCTTAAACTAAGTTTTCTATTGAGGTGGGATGGCCATATAGATCTTGTTGTAGCTCAAATTTTGGCCACTAAGTTTGAAGATGATCTTATCTTGACAAGAAAGATAAGAAGAGATCCTAACAGAAATAAATCTTCTTCATCGTCTAAAAATTTCTCTACAGGCACCGCTGATCTTATGGTGCAAAAGTTAGCAAATGAATTACTAGCTCTAAAAAAGAAAATGGCACAAGGGATGTCTACCCCTCCTTCTTATCAGGATATACGAAGGAGGACATTTCTCAACTAGTCATATCAAGGTAATGTTGCTAGAAATCAAGAGCAACCAAATCATCTTCCTCCCCCACAGGGGAAGCTTGTTATTGAAGCATCGCTAGCTAACTCAACTATTAGTTATCATAAAGTTGAACATGATTTCTCTTTCCAACCTAAATTGAACCAAGAAGATGATGCAAATCTCTTTTCAAAAGGCAAAGAAGAATTAGCTAGCGACTCCAACATTAGTTTCCTAAATTACCAAGATGAAGCTAGAAGAAAGGGAGAAGTGTTTGATGGATCATACATTTTTTTTACTAGCTCCCAGAACTAGTCGACTCAACAAGATGATAAGGGAAAAATAATGAAAGAATCTCGACCAGTAATTTTAATTGTTAAATGAGGGACTTCGCTATCTTTCTAATTAAAGGACCCAGTGATCAATAAAAAAGTAAGTACCTCAAACAACCCTACACAATCTACTTTAATTTCTCAGACCAGTACCACACTCAACCAAACCCAGAATGATGGAATTCCTTCCTCTATTACTAGTTATTTTTAGTCATTTGATATAATTGACCATATTAGGAAGACCAAGATCCAAATGTCTGAGTTTGAATACTTACAAGCCAACCCTGAGCAGTTGGATAGGCTAGTTGAATGCATCAAAAGCAAAACTGTCCCTACAGGACAAAATGTTTCAAAGGTGACTCATGATCCCCTAAAGAAAAAAGCCACCCAAAATAATATTTTCATTACTCCTATTGCCCCTAGGAAAATAGAACATTTCTATGTTTCCCTTTTGATTAATGGTCAAAAGTTGAGCAACTATATAATAGACTCTAGAGCCTCTAACAATGTGATGCCTGCCAAGGTGGTAGAATCTCTCAGTCTCACTCCGAATAAAACTTTTGAGAGATGTTTCTCCATGGAAAATAAGCAAGTGCCACTTTTGGGATAGATCAAAGATGCCCAATTTGCATTCGTGGCCTTCCTAGAAAAAAGGATTAAAATGATAGTCTTAGTGGCTGACATTCTAGCTTCCTATGGCATTCTGCTTGTATGAAATTTTTGCAAGGATGTTGGTGGAGAGTTGAACATAGACTTTTCTGAGGTGAGGATACCTGTTAAAGGCATTATGCAAAGTTGCTTCTTGACACAGAATCAAAATATACTGTCACTCAAACATTTGACCCTAAATCTCAAATTTTGTTTGAATCCTCAGGAATAGGTAACTACTTTCTATCTATAGAAGATGTTTCTATTTCATCAAATGAAATTTTTGTAAGTGACAATCCAAAAAATTTAGACAAGATGTCAAAAAAATTGGTAGAGTACTGTTCAGATGAAAAAGGATCTTCCCTCCCTAATGAAGAGAAATATGAAAGGAGATCAGATTCTAATGATGTCTGGATTATGGAATTTGATGGTAGATATTTTTCTACCGGTTATAGAGCTAGAATTGTTTTGATATCTCTGCAAAGAGATATTTTCCCCTATTCATATAACTTGTAGTTTAGCAATACCAACAACACCACTGAGTATGAATCTTTGTTGCTTAGATTTAAAGTTTCTCAAGCTAAAGATGTTAAGCTTCTTCACACCTGAGGAGATGTTGAACTGGTGGTTTGTTAGGTGAGGAACCTGTATCAAACTAAGAATGAAATATTGTGACATTATCAAAATCTGGTGTGGGACTACCTTAAAAATGTTGAGGCTTTCAGTATTTCTGTGGTGCCTAGAGAATTCAATGATCAAACATATTCCTTGGACATCTCTATAACTCTCATGGTTCCTCACCAAGATTTGAAGGGAATAAGTACACTATTGAACTGGTATTTTAACCAAGTGTACCTGATAATGCCAACCATTAGCAAGTGTTTAATGAGGACAACCAAATCATTGCTTTTTTAGAATAGATAGATAGCTTTGAGGATCTTTATTTTGAAGATAGTGAATCTCTACTATGGGAATCAGCTCCTAAAACAAATTTAAAATTTGATGAAGAGTTCCTTCAACTCAAAGGAAATAAAATTCCCAAAGGGTTAGTTTCTCTTGAAAAACTATTCGATAAGCATGATAGGTTTATCAAGAAGTGACCAATGGATTCAAGCTCCTCTAAAGATTTTGATCAAATAAATTTGAGTACAAAAGATAATCCCAAAATGGTCAACATCAAGAATTATTGCACTCCTATTGAAAAACTCAAATTCATTACTTTACTTCACCATTACATTAATGTTTTGGCATACTCTTATGATGATCTAAAATCTCTTAGGCCTGAAGAAATTTGGCATGAAATTCCTCTCACAGTTGGGTCATTGCCTCATAAGTAGAAACAAAGGTAGTATAACCCTAAGATATTAGGTACTATTCTTTTTGAGATCTAGAAAATGTTAAATGCGAGGATAATTTTTCCAATCAATCAATCCACCTGAATTGTGAACATAGTCCCTATGAGAAAAAAAATGGATAAATTTGCCTCTGTGTTAATTTTATAAATCTAAATCAATCCTTTTTAAAAGACAACTACCCCCTACCCATCATGGATTAGCTACTATAGATAGTGACTGGCTCAGAGATGTTATCAATATTAGATGGTTTTTTTGAGGTATAATCAAGTGGAAGTTGATGAAGCAAACCAACATAAGACCAATCTCACTATACCTTGGAGCACCTTTGCATATTGTAGAATTCATTTTGGTTTGATTAATGCTGGTGCCACCTTCCAGAGATTAATGGATCTTACCTTCAAAAATGAAATGGGGAAGTTCATTGTGTTATATCTTGATGACTTGACCTTCTTTTTCAAACACCATCCTGATCATGTGCATCATTTATAATAAGTGCTAGAATGATGTTGACAAAATGGCATTTCTCTCAATCCTAAGAAATCAATTTTTGGGGTTACATAAGGGAAACTTCTTGGTCACACTATATCCCAAGAAGGCATAAAAATTGACCCAAAAAGAGTCAAATCCATCCAAGAGCTTTCTCTTCCTACTAATAAGACTGCAGTCCATTCTTTCTTTGGAAAGGTGAATTTTCTACGAAGGTTTATTCTTAAATTCATAGAGAAGACTCACCACATTATTAACATGATGAAGGGTATAGCTACTTTCTACTAGACTAAAGAATGCAAGTCAACATTTTAAGAGATCAAGGAAGTTATCACACATGCCCCAGTCCTAGTTTGTCTAGATTATACCAAAGACTTCATAATATATAGTTATTCTTCTAAACACATGCTTTCAACCATTTTGGTTCAGTATAAAGAAGGTGTGGATTCCCCCATATCTTTCATGAGTTATGCTCTCAAAGCTCATGAGTTGAAATATTCAAACATGGAGAAGCATGCTTATGTTATGGTTAAGGTAGTAAAACACTTCCATTTTTGCATCTTAAACTCACACACTATTGCTCTGGTTCCTGATACAATAGTAAAGTCCATTCTAACTCAACAAGAATTTGGAACTAAAAGAGGCAATTGGATTGATAAAATATAGGATTTTGATCTTGTTATCAAACTTGTGAAGCTTATGTGGGGAAGAGGTCTCTACTAATTAATTGCTGATAATATACCAGAGGAAGTAGGGCATGAAAAAATAGAGGTTGAAGAAATGCCTATAGTTCTCTTTGTCACCACTATGAATGAGTGGTATTTCAATATTGCTCATTTCCTTACCTATGGTGAGTGTCCTGCCCACCTATCTCATAAAGAAAAGAGGACTATTAAGTTGAAAGCTACTAACTTTGTCCTGTGGGACAATAGTTTGTACAAGAGGAGCCTTGATGGGGTATTTCTTCATTGCATGGATAAAGTGTAACAGAGAATTTTTTTTGAGTCTTTCCAAAATTTGGCTTGTGGAGGAAATTTTTTTGCACTTGTAACTACCCATAATATTCTATGAGCTAGGTACTATTAGCCTACTCTATTTTGAGATTCATACACTTGGGTACGTAGATGTGAGCTATGTCAATAGTTCATTGGGAAACCCAAGTTGTTTGCATTACCTCTCAAACTGGTGGTGATCAAAGAGCCATTTCAACAATGGGGTATTAATTTCATTGGCATTGTAAACCCATCCTTGAGTACTAGACATGACTATGTTCTCACATCCATAGACTATTTTACCAAGTGGGTGGAATCCATTCCATTCAAGCATGCTACTTCAGAAGTGATATGTAATTTCCTTAAGGAAAATATTATTTCCCAGTTTGGAGTCCCAACCAAGATTGTAACAGATAATGCATCTTATTTCTCTTCTCATGAGGTTACCTAGTTCTACTATTATTATGGAATTATCCTCTCCCACTCTTTTGGCTATTATCTACAAGGAAATGGTGAAGCAAAATCAATCAACAAGAACATGGTGACCATTATCAAGAAGCTGGTAGATGACAATCAGAGAACTTGGCATAAAGAATTGTTTGATGTTTTATGGGTAGACAAGATTACACCCAAAAGGGTGATAGGTATGTCACCATTTCAACTTCTCTATGATTTAAATGTAGAGATACCAATCACCCTGGAACTCCCAGCACTAAAGTTAGCAAAGGCAGTCAAAGATCAAACATTTGAAGATTCTATCGACAAGAGGATCATGTGCTTGACTAAACTAAATGAGTAGTGAACTATGGTGGTGGACCATATTGCTGCACATCAAAATTAGGTAAAGAAACTCTTCGACAAAATAGTAAGGATTCATTAATTTCAAATTGGAGATCAAGTCTTGTTATGGGACAAGAGGAGAGAACCAAAAGGAATGCATGACAAATTTGATTCTTTATGGAGAGGTCCATTCACCATCCATCAATTTAGTGGTGACAATAGTTTATTATTGAGATATCAAGATGAGATGCCATTTTCACTACCTCACAATGAGCAGCATTTAAAGCACTTCAATCCTTGAAGTATCAGATAAGTCCATTTGTATATTTGTATAGTCTTTGTTTGTTTTGTATTGTTCATTTGGTTTTTGGCATCTTTCTCTTTTTGGATGGCATGACTCTGTAGCCCAATGGCATAGATGAAGGCAATTAGAGTCTAGATTTTACTCCCTTCAATTGTTTCAAAATACAATCGATGGAGGTTCTCCAACTAGAGCCAGTTGTTGTTCCCAAAATTTGTCACTTGTTTTTGGGGACAACATGTTGACCATTTCAATTCTACAGGACAAAATGGTCTCTTTCTTTCTCAAAATGTTCTGAGAAGTCAAGTTATTCAATCTCATAAGCCTTTTTTGCTAGGTAAATCGTAGGTTCAAAAGGTGAGCTTTCACAAGGAAAAATATCACAACACTTAAGGCATTTCCTAAAAAATTGTAAGGATGGTTCAATGCTAAGGTTCAATCAAAAAGGTTCAATGATATGGAATGAACCATTGAACCATTAAACTCCACCTCCAAAAGGTTCAAAGGATTTAAAGGTTCAACGAGTTCAAAGCTTCAACATGATCAAAGGGTTTAAAGATTCAAAGTTCAAAGTTTGAGTAAATGGTTCAAATAGAGGATTCTAGAAAATGGTTCAACCGAATGGTGTAAACAATTGGTTCAACAACACCTTAAACTCATAAAGAAGACTAAATGAATGTGGCTCTTTACAAAACATTGAACCACTGAACTGTCAAACCAGTCAAACTTTGAACTGTTAGACCTTGAACCATTGAACTCTGAAAGGTTAAAAGGTTTAAGGTTTAAAGTGGTTCAAGCGATCGGGGCATCCCTATAGATGTAAAATTCAAGGTAATGAAATAACTATTGATTTTTGAATAACATAGACCTGAGAATAAACTCAATGACCAGCCAAGGAAGGAGTCAAAGAAGCCAATAGAAGGTGAGAAGATATCCTTGAGAGCTCAGATCACCAGGAAGAGACAAAATATAGCAAGGAAAGAGAGAAAGTTACATAGAATCCAAAATATCTATAGGAGAGTTATTCTAGTAGGTGGACTAGTCCACCAGGTGGATATTAGAGAGCATAAGCATTCAAAGACATGGCCTATTTTTATTTGAGTAAAGATGAGTGGACAGTCATGTAAGTATCATAAAGAGGAGTGGCCTTACCTTTTAGAAGATTAGATGACCCATGCTTTGGAGAAGACATTTGAGATGATTTAGAACACCAAAAGTTAAGGTCGATGACCTATTCTAGCATGGCCCCTTCACAGAAGCTCTAATGCATTCAATGTAGCATGGGCCATTGTGTGAAAATAAGCACCCAAGTCTTTCTTTGGATGCTATATATTATAATCTCTCTATTATTAGAAAGGAGATCTCTCTGTTATTAGAAGTGAGACTCTACCCAAATTGAAAGACATTCTTGAGACTTTGAGCTCAAACTATTAATCATATTTTATCAAGTGAATGAGAAAGCAAGTGACCTTTTAAACTTTGTGTTGAAATAGCTTGTGTTATCTAGGTAATCATTCTTATGTCTTTTTCCTAAATAAAATCTTGTCCATTTAATCAAATAAGCAGAACAAGTGGAAATAATTTGAATGATGTCCTGAAGTTGACTGTGGGAGACTTTATGCTGCCATAATCATCTTTAGTCTATGTGTTTTATGTTTTAGGATATTGGAGAGACTTTGAGCTCCCCTTATCCTTTGTAATCTTTTACTTTGTTGTATTTTTTGATGGAGACTTTATGTTTCACTTCATTATATTGTGTTACATTGTTCTAAATTAGTAGGAGAAATAATGAAAGACTTTGTGCTTTCATAGGTTTCTTGTGGATCCAGTTACTACCCAGGAAGGATTCCTATTATTTGTTGAACATCATTTTTGACAGAAGAGAAATGCCTTTAGTAATTACATAAGAATTCTCCTTTATTTTATGAACATCATCTCTAAAAAAAGAGAGATGGATGGTATGATTTCACCCCTGAGTCCATTTTCAGCTTATATTAGTATATTATAGTTTATAGGGAACCTCCCTTTGGTGAGAGGAGAGATTTGTCTCATTATGCTATGGTAACCACACCCATTTTTCCATATAAATATCATTGTGTTGTGGTTGATATACCCATTTTGCTTTCAGTTAGTTGATGACAAAATATTCACCCAACATTCCCAATAGAGTACTTTTAGTGCACAGATATGCCATATATAGGTCCTCATCATAGCTATCCATTATTCATTGAAATATCTATTAATAATCATAAAATCCCATGGATACTTATAGATAGAGGTCCATCCTTGAATTTATGTAATCTTGACTTTCTTAAGAAGTTGGGTTATTATTAATCCTAATTAGGGCCTACTTTGATAATGATTAAATCATATGATGATAATGAAAGGCCATTTGTAGGCACTATTTATCTTCTTATAGTTATGGGGTTCATAGTTCACCAAACCTTAATTCATGTAGTGGACATTGATCTCTTATATAATTTACTTTTGGGATGCCCTTGGGTTCATGAATTGAGAGCAGTTCCCTTTACCCTTTATCAATGCTTAAAATTCCATAATTTAGGAATGTAGGTTGCTATCCCAAGGGAAAAATAACAAGTTCATAGTTGTCAAATGGAGCAATCTCATCCTACTTGATATTGCCCCAGAACTCATAGTTCTTCCTATACTCATAAAGCTAAGAAGTATATACATCTTAATGATCTATCACCTACTTCATTCAAATCCTTAGACATAACTCATATTAAGATCACTTCTAAGGGTTATGGGGAATATGAAAATAAGACCTTTTTTTTTGAAAGCCTACCACATTCCCTATGCATCTATGGGTCCCTGACCATGGGGCAAGATAAACCCATTATTTATCAATTCGAGACCATATCCTTCACTATTACAGGTATGTTATCATATGAATACTTTGAAGAACCTAATGATCATGGATGATTCCTGAAGATGTGGATCTAGAATTTCATAAGCAAAAGTACTCCCTGCTTAAAAGATGTTTCAAAATATGAATTATAAGAGAAAATGACTAGGAATAGATGGATAAGTAGGCTAGAACCTATAGGGGTTCAGTAAGACCCAAAACATATTAGCTTAGCGTAAAAATATATGGGCATTCACCTAAGCACTATCATCATGAACACTTCTTCGCTTCTTGAAGAGTTTACCTCTAAAAAAAAAATTAAAATAGTTTCCAACTATAATCTTTATGAAGACTTGGCTCCACCAATCTCTTTTTTGACAACACCATCTCCATAACCAACATTTCTCTTAGCTATCCGACATTCATAGACTAGGATCATAAGAATGAGCCTTATTTTTATGTATTATAGAATGATGAGGCCATTATTGAATATTTAGGAGCTAAAGATTTTATGTCATTAGGAGACCACAAGAAAGGATTATCTATTATTCTAAATGAATTCACATATTTTTTAAAACAACATGTGTATCTAAATCAAATTGAGGAAAATGAATATGAATAAAATGATCTCTTTCCAAATATATAATAAATTCAATTAAATCCTGACAAATAAGAGTCTTATTTGGAATTAGATATGGAGCTCCCATAAGAATTCATTTTAGGAAAATAATTACCACCACCCCTAACATATCTACATGACTAGTCACCTTCTCTTATTGAGAAGGTTATTGAAGTAAATATTGAAACAAATGAAAATCCTAAAATGTTTAAACTAGGGGTAATTCTCACATTTGAAGAGAAACAAGTGCTCATCGATCTTCTCAAGGAATACATCAATGTGTTTGTATAGAGCTATTTTGACATATCTAGATTAGATCCTACCTTGGTGGTGCATCATTTAGTGGTTCATCCAAATGACAAATTGGTTAAATAGAAACTTTGTAAAATACACTCCAAGGTGGCCCTTTTGGTCAAAGAAAAATTGTATAAATTCTTGAAAGCTAGGTTTATTTGACCAATTGAACATTTTGAGTGGATATCTAACATTAACCCTATGTCCAAACCATGAAGAGGAATAGGGGTTTGTACTAAATTTTAGGATATAAACAAGGTATGTCCCAAATATGACATTCCCTTACCTACTATCGACATGATAGTGGAATATACCATAGGGTATGAGATGCTCTCCCTCATGGACAAATTCTCTAGCTATAATCAAATTAAATTTGCTCCTAAATATCAACATAAAATAACATTTATCACTCCATAGGGGACCTTCTATTACCAAGTGTTTCACTAAATTTTGTCTATTTCAAGTTTAAGGAAAACAAAGAATAATGATAGGGATAAGTGATTTGAATAAACCAGGATTGGTTTGCATGATGTATCCAAACATTGTGAGCACTTCTCTTTGTCTAGGGAGGACTACCTACAAGTAAGAAATCACTATCACAAAATGTTTGTTAGTAGATAAATGAGTGGGTTGCCAAGCTACATGATTGTTCCAAAAATTGTGAAACTTCCTTTAGAGATGACGATCCACTTTTGAGAGATAAAAGATTAATAAATAACTAAAAGAGAGGTAAAGAGAGAGTGAAAGAGAGATAATATTACCATTATTCACAACCTGAGTGCAATAGAGAGTAACAAGGTGTAGGTGGTATATTCTATTTTTATTTTAGAAGGTGTTTGGGTAGGTTTTAGAAAGGTTAGGAAAATCCATAATCATCGACATCAATAAGGAAGTGATCGATATCGATTATACAATCGAGGTTAATGGGTGAAGGTGACTAATGTCGATTAGGCTACCAAGGTCAGTAGGGGTTATAATTTCCTAAGAGTTTGTATAAGGTTTTTCTAGGTCTAGAAAATAGTTTTGATCAGGTCTAGGAGGTTGGAGAGAGTTATGAGAGAGAGAGAGAGAGTATGATTTGGGTAGATCTAGTCAGAGGTTTAGTGTGTCAGGTTAAGAGGAAATAAGTAGGGAAGATTGGTAAATCCTTCATAGGGGTTCGGTCTGGAATGTGTAAAGCAATGAATATTAGATATGAAATGGTAGAAAAAGTAAATACTGAAAAGACCTTTAGAATAAGTGATGTACGTAGTTATAGTGGTGAATGAATGATAAGTACTAGATTGATGGATCTTATCATGTAATCCAAAATGATGCCTTGAAGAGAGAAAATAAGTAGGTGCTACTAGTATTTAAGAGCTTCGTTCATGATCATGATTAACTCACACAAGATAATAGTAAGCCAAGATGTCAAAAGTTGAATGATGAGAGCTTGAATGTAAGTAAGAATGAATTTTATTGATTTCTGCTGGCCTGAACATAAGGTTGGATTTTGGCTTATATAACTAACGTCAATGATCTTGTTGACATTGGTCATGGTTTGACTGATGTCATTGGCCTTAGAATAGGTAAAAATTACTATTTTTGGCCTATTTTTTGTTGTTCTTCATGCCAAGTGTGGCACCTATTATAAAATAGTAAAAATAAGAGGTTAAGAAGGATGTAATTGGTTAGAAATTTAGTTTTGAGATGAGAATAAGTCTTAGGTAGTTAGGGTGAGGGGATCAAGTCTTGAGGTGACTCATTAGGTGAGAATTAGTCTTATGGTGAGGTGGCCAAGTAAGGTGGTAACAAGGGTTTTTAATTAATTTAATTAAGATTTTTAAATTAATTAAATATATCAGGGGTAAAAGCATGGACTAGGGAGGGTAATTATATTTATTGAAAATGGGATTAAGGGGGTTTCAACATAAGGAGTTATGCATGTATGTGTGAAGTAATTTTGGTGTCTATATTTTCCCCTTTTTATCTTGTAATTTACACTGACAGGTTGTAAGACAAAAATGGGAGTTAGATGCTCCAAGTATTGGATGAGGTATCCCCCCTCAAAGAGGGAATCAATAGAGGAGAAATTAGAATTAGGTACTGGTTTGATAAGGAGGTAGGTTAGCTTGGACATATATCCACCTAACTATCTACACTATTCTTCCCGCTCTACTCAAGGCTTTACTACCTCTCTATCCCAATCCTAATCCTAATTGCCTATCACAACTCTAAGCCTCATGACTTATATCCCTAACCCTCAACCTTATGCCCTCTCTTTTAAGCCCTAGGCCTCTTGACCTATCTTAACCTAAATCCTACCTTAAATATTTTTCCTAGGATTTAGGATAACTACATTGGCTTGAAGCCCTAAACCAAGATATGTACACAACACTCAAATCAACATGGGGTCTTCTGAGGCTAGCTTGGCAATTAGGCTAGTTGACTACTTCCATTATGGATCCAAACTAACCCTTTCTCCTATTTTACTAGTTCTTCACAATCACCAACATTAGTTTTAATGCTGATATTAGTACTTTGTAAGCATATGTGTCAATTAACATCGATAAATACCTACCAACCTTGGTATCATGTTAGTCGATGTTAGTGGACCCCACCAATGTTAGTGACTGGTTCAGCACTAGGACTGAATGACCCATCCCCAATACTATAATTTTAAACTAAAAAATATACCCCAAATTCCCCCCAACTTATCCTAAACCTACCCTACCCTATTTCTTACCCCTCTACTAACATTTTCTATCCCCCACCTTTAAATTGGCCTAAAAACTCAAAATAACCAAATCAAGTTTCAAAACAACTTGTCGAGACTCTTATCTCATCTCTCTATCACATTTTTCCCTTTTCTAATGTCGACTGAGTGTTGCTTATATATCCTAGTTTAGGGCCTTAGACCAATGTAGTTCTCCCAAAGAAAAGGGAAAAAGGTGATGGTAGTATATATTAGAAAAAATATGACTTGAATTGTGTTGTATGGATGTAGGCAAGGATGGAGCTAACATTATAGGATCACCTATCGAGGTTGCTAATGTGGATGAGGAGGGATGTCACCCTAGATGAGTGGGAGTATATCGCCATTATAGGATTAAGAGGAGTATGATGATATTATCAAGTCACTCGAGATGTGAGCCTTATGATAGCACTGATTGAAAGGTGGGATCACACCACCAACACCTTCCATCTACCAATCAAAGAGTTGATAGTTACCAAGGAGGATGCCTATAAGATTTCATGGCTATCACTCTAGGGTGAGGAGATATATGCTAAAGAGAGGAGCATGATATACACATGGTTATATTATATGGAGAGCATGTTAGTGAGGTGACCTACCATTCCATGATTTTTGCTTATTAGTAATTATATATGGTTGATGAGGAAAAACATCGACTGAGTATCTTGATGATGATAGGGATCATAGTGTATGCATTACTAGATGTAGATGGAGGTAGATTTATGATTACATTGAGAAGTGTGATTACATAGATGGTTGAATAGTGGACTATTTTTTCATAGGGTCTAGTGTTTTTAACATAGTTATACATAGAGCTATGGGGTTTGAGACTATTAAGGTGATACAATTTGTGTGTCAACCATATACTACACTATTGGGAATATGAGCACATCATGTTGACCCAACCATTGGCATCACCTACTATGATTCTATTTCACTTTAGAGTTGGTTTTAGATGTTGGAGAGAGTCATGACATAGACATAAGTGGATGGTGTAGTACATGATATTATGTATTATAGGCATATGATTGAGGGTTGGATCCTTATGGATATCTTGTGGAGACCCTACCTAACATACCCCATATTCAGAGGATAGGCACAATAACTAGATGGATTGTAGAGCTTATTATGGTTTAGGGGGAGATGAGCTAGTGAGTTGGAGATGGTACACATGGCATGAGTCATGAGGTAGTTTGGTCTACTATAAGATATACCACTTGCCTTACCTTAATATAATAGGGAAGATACAGAGGCACCACTATTATTCCCTAGGAGATAGATGGGATAGATTTTGAGGAGCTACCAGCAAAGCCAAGCATTGGATATCTAGGGTGCATAGTAGTGTATATAGCTTGGTGGGCTAGTTTATATCCCATAGTGGAGGTCAGGAGGCCACCACTAGATTTATAGGGGTTGGTGAGAGAGAGGGATGCAATTTTACAAGCACAAGATGTAGTAGTGTAAGATAGAGATATAACATAGGCATAGGTATTAGCCTTACAAGGGTAGTTGGTAACATTATAAGGCCAGGTTAGGGTTATACAAGGCCAAGTCATAGTTTTACAACGTCAAGTGACTACAGTGATATTAGAGAGGGATAGTCTAAGAGTAGTAGGTCATTTTTCTCCTCCTCCACCACCATAAGGACTAGTACAGGATAGGCATTAGTAGGTGCTATGGGACCACCACAAATTATATCTTTAGTGAGATATACTACTACCCTTGATGAGATTTCCAATTATGAGAGGGCCATTAAGGAGTTTATATAGATTTAGAGATTAAGAGAGATCTATGTCACATGACATAGCTTCTATCTCATATAGACATAGACAAGTGGAGAGTGGTGATGACACTACTTCAAGACCATGTGAATAGATTCAAAGACCCTGAGTGCATGAGTTTTCCTTTTTGGTTATATATGTTATATATACACCGATCTTTGAGCTAAAGATGCATATTTTAAGAGAGAGATGATATTATGATGATGTAGTGATGGACATGTATTTTTATCATATATAAATACACACACACACACACACACACACACACACACACACACACATGAGAATATATTTATTGTGATTTTGAGATGTATTGACATAGATGATGATTTTATAGATGATGATGATATAGATGATGGTTTTATGCTATGTTAATTTGATGTTAATGTTGAGCATGTTAGTTGAGGTGTACTTAGCATTTTATATATGTGTGATGGTATATGCATAGTTGGTTGGTTAGCTTCATCTTAGTATTTTTCCATATGTGTGATGGTGTATGCATAAAACAAATGGGTTGGTATTTTATTTTATTTTACCATTTTTCTATATTTGTAATGTTTTATGAATAAAATAAATGGAGTAGGCTTTGATAGTGTTGGTATGACATTGTTTTTCATCTCAATATAGAGATTGACATGTGGTTTGGATGGGAAAATAAAGAGGCATAATGCTCATGCACTGGTAAAGACCATACTTAGAACATAAATAGGCTTAATAAAATGAGCCTCTTTCATGCCTTATATCTTTGAACCATTGTTTTTTTAGAGAATCATCCTATTTACCTTATGTTAAGTTAGCTTCATAGTCCCTTGAAAGAGTATGAGGGAGAAAAGGGTAAAATGAGGGAAAATTTTTGGGTAGCATAACCTTCAAAGTGGGGATAATATGTCCTTGTTGTGGGTGACCTGAGAGCTACTATAGCCAAGTCCATGACATAAAGTTTTGTTTTTGTGCAAGATGATAAATGTGGGAAGCCTACAATGGGATTTCATATGGGTTAAGGTCATATAAATCTGATCAATATGAGAAGCTCTTTTTTTTTGTATTTTCCTTTTAGAACAAAGATTGGCTTATCTTTCCTTCAAAGGAGTGGTCTAAGAATTTGTTTTTAAGTTTAAATAGATATCCTTCAAGGGAGTATACTATTGATAGTAGCAAAGAAAAGTTACGTATCTATCCTTTAAGGGAGCAGTCTACATTGAGACACATGACCCAAGAGTTTATAACTTTTCATATATCCCATTTGTTTTAGCTTTTAGTCATGGATAAGACTATAGAGACTTAAGGGTTTTTCATTTTAAGGGAAAAACCATACCACTACGTAAGTTAACTAAGTTTATAGGAGTAAGGGAGAAAAGGAAGGGAAATGAATGTAATAGGGATGCTCAAAGGATGATCTCAAGTTAAACATGAGGTGAAGTGACACTTAGTTTACAAAAGAATGGTCAGAGTTGTAAGGCATTTAAAGGCTCAGGTTTTGGCCTTCCCTTGAGAGAAACAAGTGATATATTTCTAAGGCATACTTGTGAGTTATGATATAGGGTCCAAGCTAATTAGGAGAAAACTTACCCTATTTTATTTTCTTCATGTTCGTCACATGTTGATTTTATTTTAAGAAGAGATCTCCAATATTGAAATCTTGCTCTTTGAGGTTCTTATTATAAACACATTTGATATGCTCTTGATATATTTGGAAGTGGTTGAGGGCTATGAGATGGTGCTCATCAAACAATTCAAGCATAGCTAAATGTTCTTGGTGAAATTCATCATTAGTAAGTATGTCTCTAAGAGAAATATGAATGGAAAGAATATGGACCTCAAGAGGAAAAACAACCTCCATCCCATAAACCAAGGAAAAATGGGTATCACCCATAGGCATTTGAATGCTAGTGTAGTAAGCCCATGAAATAAAAGGAATATGTATGTGCCAATCCTTGTCTATATCATTGACTACCTTCATGAGAATTTTGGTCAATGTTTCTTAGAAGCTTCTGCCTATCCATTTGCTTTGGATATTATTATGATGAGAAGCTTAATTTGATTCCAAATGTATCACAAAGACTTTTAATAGTCTTGTTTTTGAAAATATTTGTTGTTATCTATTATAATTTTATGTGGAACACCAAAATGATAGATGATGTGATGGTTGATAAAGTTAATAATTTTGTTTTCTTTAATAGAGATGAGAGGGATAGCCTAGACCCACTTAGTGAAGTATTTAGTGGAAGTAATAATATAATGATGATAGAGGGATGAATGAGGGTTAATCTCCCTGATTAGATCTAAGTCCCATTAGGAGAATGGCCAAAAGTCTTTGGTGACTTGTAAGGCATGACTTGGAATGTGAAAAATCTTAGCATGTTGTTGACATTTGATGCAATGCCAAAGGTAATCAACACAGTCTTGATGGAGTGTGGGCCAATAATAGCCAATTTGAAGGATACACTTGGAAACTATGTTACCATTAAAATGTCCACCATAAATCCCATCATGAACTTCCATAATAGCAAAGAGAGTCTCAGTACTAGTGATGCATCTAAGGAGAAGACCATCAAAACCATACTTGTAGAGAAGTCCCCCTAACATAGTGTAATGAATGGCACATTTTATGAAGGCATGTTTCCCATTATTGGAAAGATCAGAAGGGGTAATAAAAAAGGAAAGGTAATGTGTGAGTTGCTTGTACCATAATTCATGTGGGTTGGAAATTACATTTAAAATAAATAAGATGTTATTTGATACATATTAGGGTAATGTTAAGTGATGAATGGTGACATAGATTCTCAAGGAAGAGGATGAAGAGGGTATGTGTGAAGCAAGTGAAGCCATTATGTTAGCAAACTTGTGTGTAGATCAAAGAATAGTTTGTAAGAGATAAGAGTCAAATTATCCTAAGAGCGTGTCTACATGATGTTTATACCACTAAAAAAATTTGTTTTTACATAGGTAAGAACCATTAACTTCGTTAACCATTAGCTGAGAATAAACAAAAATGATTATGGATTTGATACTCAAGAAGAGAGATATTTGAAGTCATAAGATCAAAGCCTCATATTCAGTGATAAATTTAGTGCATTTAAAATCTAGTTTAAATGAAAAATAGACAGGCTCACCATTTAGAGGAATAAGAATGGCCCACATACCCCCACCATGTTGACATTTAGACTTGTCGAAGAACATCATCATTTAATTGGAGGTGTCATCAGTTGAGAACATTGTAATCGATTCATCAGGGAATTTGAGGTTTGAAGGTTGATTTTTAGGTAAAGGGGTGGTAGCCAACTGGTCAATTATTGTTTTCCCCTTGAGATACTTTTATTGAATTAATTCTAAGTCTAATTCAACAAGAAGCATGAGCTGCTGAGGTACATGTTGGTTGTGATATGGCTTGGAATGCATGTATTTGAGGGGATCTATATGGGTAACCACATAAGTTTTATGATTTATGAGATAATGGCAAAGCTTAGAAATAAAAAAGACCAACATGAGAAAAAAAATTAGTATGGGTATACTAAGTCTCATCATCAATAAGTGTGTAGCTTATGTAGTAAACTACCTACTCTCGATGTTGATCATCTTGATGTGCAATCATAATACCTAGAGAATGGTCTATTGCAAAGATGTATAGGTAGAAAGGCTGATTTTACTTTGGTGGGATAAGAACCGATGGGGAAATGAGATATTGTTTAAGTGAATCAAAAGCTTTCTAGAAATATATATTCCAATAGAAGGAGACTTCCTTTTTGAGGAGATGGTGAAAGGGTTGGCAACAATCTGACAACTAGGAGATAAAGTAGTAGATTGACTAAAGTTTGCCTTGCAAGTTGCAAAGTTATTTGATATTATTAGGTGGAAGCATATCTAGGATTGCTCTAACCTTAGCAAGATCAACCTTGATACCATGGAGAGAAATGATAAAACCTAATATCTTATTGAAAAGAACACCAAAGACACATTTCTTTATGTTTAGTTGAATGTTATATTGGAGGAGATGAAAAAATATAATTTTGATAATTGTCAAGTGATCTCGGTGAATTTTAGACTTGCCAAGTAAGTCATCCATGTAATTTTCCATAATTTTTTGTAGGAGATCATGGAAAATGTAAGTCATGGTATGTTGATAGGTGGCACTAGCATTCTTCAAACCAAAAAGCATGACCCGATAACAAAAAGTCCTCCATGGGGTAATGAAAGTTATCTTGTGTTGATCCTCAGGAGCAACTAGGATTTGACTATATCTAGAGAATCCATTCATAAATGATAACATCTCATGGCTTTCCATCAGATCAATAATTTGGTCAATACTTGGCAATGGGAAGTCATCTTTTGGATAAGTGAGGTTTAAGTCATGATATTTAGTAAAATACAAATTCTCTTGATCACTTTTATGATAGAAATGATATTGTAAATCCATTATGGGTAGTCGATGGGGTGGATAAAGTTAACAGAAAGGAGGAATTATAGCTCTTCTTTGATAAAAAGAGCAATATGAGGATGCATCTTATGAAGCTTCTACTTTACAAGTTTAGCATCTTGATTAGTGATAATGTTATGGGTGATGATAGAGGGGTCAATGCCAAGCATGTCATTAAAATACCAAATAAAGTCTTTGTTATGGTTATTTAACAATGTGGTATAATCACCTTACTCAGAGGAATCTAAATATTGACCAATCTTGAGGACGCAAGGGTTATCATGAGAGGGCAAGTTGATGTCAATGGTTGATTCATTTAGCATAGCTTGTGTTTTATGTGGGAGTGATCATTGGATATAAGAATCATTTGCATCTTTGTATGTGAAATTTACATCATCATCATGACATTGGATAGTGTTAATAGTGGGAGAATCTTCATAAATTATTTTAGGATGAATAAGAGGTAGGGACCTTGTTTCCTTACCCTAGTGATAGGTAAGAGGCCCCAAATGGATGGAATTTATTGAAAAAAATTAGGAGGTATATATACCTTTGATTTGGTAGGTGATGGTGGAGAAGGTGAAGGAGAGACTAGTTCTTTGATAATTAGTTCATAGGAAGTTTAAGTGAGTTTATTCGGTTCATCATAACCCACTCCATGCCTCTTTTTGGAAATTTCAATGGTGTTACTAGTAGGATATTCAATAGGTGTATGGACACCCAATTTTTAAGGACCCAAACCAAATCCTTTCTAGGCACATCACTAGAGATAGGTGTGTGTGAAGCTAGGGTTGCTGAGGAAAGAGAAGTCATAGGTAAATGGTTATGGTGAAGAAGATGGATTGTTGAAAATGAGAGCCTGATCAATTCCCCCATATGTGAAATTAGTTCAAAGGTTAGGAGGTCTATAAGGGATGACCATCCCAATATGAGGATCATAATTTTGGTGCATGTGAGTCTTTTCATACACTTTTGGAGTATAGAACATTTTGAACATCAACAAATGATATTCCTCGAGTGACAAATGTTGAAAATTTTCTTCTATGGGATCTTTGTTAGGGATTTGTTTTACCAGTATTTGTGTAACCATGGGAGTGGAGCTTGTAGAAGCTTTATAAATATCATGCAAGGAAGATGATTTTTTTAATCAAATGAGAACATCATTGGGACTATAAGTCATGTTGTATGTTTTAAATGGAGGTGGGTCATCGGGTATAACATGTACTTGTCCATCATGTTCAAACTTGACACATCAGTGCAAATTTGAGGGTACACATGCCATATCATGTATCCAAGGTCATCAAAGTAGTATGTTATATTATAACTCTCCCTCTACAACATAAAAGAAATTGGGAATAGTGCAGGGACCTACATAGATATGTAACACAATAGTGTCCATCGTAGTAGCTATAGTATCATAAAAAAAGTAGAGTATCACATTGGTTTGAGGCATGCAATTGTCAGGAAGGGCTAGCTATTTGTAGGCATGGGTGGAAATAATATTAATATTAGTTCCCCCATTGATCATGACTCTCTTGACATGAGTTTTATCAATATATGCGATAATAAAAAGAGCAAAATCTTGATCTTCAAGGAGTTGAAGTGGAATTTATGAATTACTAAAAGAAATCTGGTAGATAGAATTAAGGGAGCTTACCAAAGTTGCAAGAGGTTGGGGATCATTAGGTTGTAATTTAATAGCTTGCAAGGCACTAATCAAAGCTTGATGGTGTTGGGATGAGTTTTGGATTAACTCATATAGGGACATTTTCACAAGAATTTGGTGAAGTTGTTTCACCATTGAGCTTTGAATAACATATAAAGATGTTGGTTTAGGGACACCCAAGATGGAAATATTAGGATTGGGAGGAGTGTCTTTAAAAAATGGATGAGCCCAAGGAGCCATGGGTTTTTCCTAACCTTTATCTTTTTAGTTTTATGACCATTTGGCCATATTAACTATGTTGATTTGAAATATAGGTGAAAGAGGTGACAAAGGGGGTATGACCACATCTTTGGGTTTGAATTTAGGTGGAATAGTATGAGGAATTGTGGATGCCAAGGGTGGAATAACAAGAAGGTTAATAGGAGTATCATCAAAGAGAGTGTCGACATCAAAGTGTTTTTGATTGAATACTATGAGGGATTTACAAATTTTAGTATCATGTCTAGGGGAATGATGATATAAACACACTTGTGTATCATCAAACCAAGATGGCCTCATTCCAAGAGGACTATAAGGCTTAATGGGATGAAGAGTTATTATGGAAGATTGCAATAACTAGCGTAGGAAAATAATCTAAGAGCCTATGGGTGGGCTTGTACTTATTATGTTAATAAGAGTAGACACCTTTTATTTAGGAGTCATAAGGGTGATTTTACATGGTGCCTTATTTAGTAGAGTTACATGTTTTGCTGACACCTTCTTGGTGTTAGGTATCATGGTGTCAGATTTAAAATGCCTACTAAGTGACAAAGGTAGTAGTGGAGGTAACTTAACCTTTTTTTTTTCTTGGGTTGGTGATACTCTATCTAAAGTAGAGGTGTGTGGTCCTAAAATTGATGGTAGAGTTGAGGGTTGAAGGGGGAAGGATTAGGGAGACCTAGGGAGTTAAACATTTTTCTATAGCTTAGGCCATGAAACTCTAACTTGTGGTTGAGGAGTTAAATATAATTTCACATGTGGATAAATCATATTAGAGATGGGGAATATGCCTAAAACTTGATCTGATTTAATGTGGCAGATACCTATGAAGCTGAGGATTTTGACGTAGATGGATGAGATTTTAGTGATTTTGGTGGAAAAACTCTGACTTTATTGAAGACCTTTGGGTAAATGGTATTGAAAGTATTGTTGGTAAAGATCAACATTCATTGTGTTGAATAAGGAGTTTTAAGTTGATCCCAAAATGCCACGTGATCTAATTTCATGGAGTCAATAAATTCTAGACTTTTCACCAACCATAAGAAGGGCTTAGATGTAGTTGAAATAGGATTTATAGTTGCATCTTTATAAGGTTGAGGTGTTTGAGAAAGAAGGAAATTATGATTTTTTGCTACTTTAGGCCAAAGACAAGAAAGAACCAAATTAGGGTCCTCTTTAATAGAGACAGGAGAAGAGGCATGGTCTTCCATGGGTGGAGGAAAGGTAGGCGAAGAAGGTTCCTCAAGAGGGTAGATCATAGGTATAATTGTTCCCTCAAAATGTGGGTAAGGAATAGGTAAAGTATGAATCTCCATAAAATAAAAGAAGGGGTAAGAGTGGTACAATTGAAATAGGCACAATAGGTTTCTCATATAATGTGGAAACAGATAACATTATCTCTTCTAGGTGCAAAGGTGGAGTGGTTGGGGTACTACTCTCTATTGGTAGAGGAGAGGTAGGTGAATAGGGTTCCTCAAGAGGGTATAACACAAGAATGATGTTACCTTAAACATGTGTTTGAAGAATGGGTAGAGTGTGGTCTTTAAGTGGCAAGAGGATAAGTAACATTGGTACAAAAGGAATTGCCATTATAGGCTCCTCTAGTGGCAAAAGAAGTGGTAAAGGAGGATCTTCCTCACAAGGGAGTGGAATAGGAGAAATAGGCTCTTATATCTAAGGAAGAAGAATGAGAAAAACAAATGCCACTGATTGTGGGAAACTAGTCGATAAAATGGGTGTTTTTTATTGAGGGGGAGGTTAAACTAGAGGTAAAGGAAAAATAATCTTAACTATATGGATATTATGATCACCTAAATTAGTTGTGGTCTGAATAATATTTTGAATGGGTGAATGGTTAGGAAAAGGATATTTGAACATGTCCATATTTTGATTAGCAAGTACATTAGGATTATCCAAGATGAGATCACCCCATCAAGCATATCCTAAATAATGTTGTTGAGTGTCTTATAACTATTAGAATTATGGCCTTTAACTTGATGGTAGCCACAAAACTCATCTTCTTTGTACCAAGTTGGAATAGGATGAGAGGGGTCAAACTATATAGGAGGTTTGATTCAAGGAAAGGTTATGACAATTTGTTGCAATAGTTTTTCCAAAATAGATGTATATGAATCCCCAATGGGAGTGTATTATATTTTTTTGTACCATTGTTGGAATTGATTGGTTGGATTTTGAGAGGTCAATTGGTTTGTGGTTGTAGAAGAAGTTGACTTAACAAACACCACATTGGTAGAGCTTTTAGCTTTTTGGTTAGAAGGAGAAGTTTTAGAGGAATATGAGTCATTTGATTTGGAATTGGGGTTTTTACTATGAAACTTGACTCTACCTTCATCGATAGCCTGAATCTCAAGTTTTTGTGCCATTGTAAAGGCCTCATCAAATGTGTAGAAAGTTTATACTCAAAGGGTGGATGATATGTGTTTAGAACATGCCCTCGAGAAGAGATCAATAAGATCAAGTTGGGGTAAGGAGAAGGAGAGTTGATTAATCAAGCCTCTCCAGTGAGCAACAAAATATGTGATAGATTTGTCATCAAATTATCTAATACAATAAAGATTTATTATAGAAACCTTTTTAGAAATGTTAATAAATAAATGGTCTAGGAATATTTGTGTGAGTTGGATAAATGAGAAAAAGGAGTGTTGAGTTATAGAGTTATACCAATCCAAGGGATCACTTGAAAGAGACATAGGGAAAGTGTAAAGTAGTAACACATCATCATGTGCTATTAAATAACAAGCACATCTAAATGCTTACAAGTGTAGTTGTGGGTCCTATTTACTCTAGAAATGAGTAAAGTTGGAAAGTTCCAATTGGCTTGGATATGCGAGAATAGGTACAGAAGGATGGATGGGTTCATTAGATATCTATTCATAAGATAATACATTCTTTGAACCAAAAACAAATGTCTCTAGATTAGACATCTTGTCCATTAGCATCTTAATTAGGTCGAGAGGGGGGTTAGTTTGGGGGATACCTCCTAAATTATAGGGAACCTGATAAGAAGTAGAGGGAGTGTATGACATAGATTTTTGAGGTTGTTTTGAGGAAACATAAGGATAATGAGTAATAGGCTAGGGTGCAGAAGGAAAAGGGGCTTGTCCCATTGGGTTAGATACTATGCTTTGGTTGGTTGTTGTTATTATAGGTCACATTATTGGCATGGTTAGACTAGATGAAGGGTGAGTCATAAATCGATTAATTATAGGTGTGAGGGTAGATGGAATAGGTACCACCAAATTCTAGAATGGGGTAAGACTTGACTAAACTGCTTATGACTATGAAAGTAGGGAAATCATGCTAGGGTTTAGGTGGGATTGGGTAGTTGGTCATTCTAAACTTTGAACATTGTTTATGGTTTAGTTACTTGTCAAAGTAGTGGTTTGAGTAATCATAGATAAAATAGTGGAGGTAGTTTAAACTAATTTTTTTTCCATTAGAGAGGTTGGCATACCATAGATTAGGTCACCTAAAGAATTGTGGGTTAAGCTCATGGAAAGGTAATGCTGAAGGGATACCACATTATGATCAATAAATCTAGCAAAATCTTGATCTCCTTCAGGCATAATGGGAATTTGGTTGGGTCTGGGTGTATGCTTTGTATTTGAAGTATGATCCATGACAAACTAAGTAACAAGTGGGGAATGTGGGAGTGGTTACCAGATTGCATCATCGGCAATAATTTTGGCTTGAGCTCACATTAATACCATGCAAGAGGAAGTATAAATAGTCTTACTACCTTGTATTAATGATAGAATAAGGAAAAACCAGGTTTGAGTGCAGGTAAGTGGGTTATTTTAGCTTACTATTTTGAGCAAATAAAAATTACATAATCATCGACATCAGTCACTTGACCAATGTCGATAGTAAAATTTTATCAACATTAGTGGGATTAACCAATGTCAGTAGCTATAATATATCAATGTTGATATAGTTAACTGATGTCAGTCACTGTGATATCTTAGATGGAAAATCCAAAGTTTTTATAAACCTAGAAGTAGAAACTAGGTAAAATGGTGAATGGAAGAGGTCTGTGTAAGAAGGAAGAACACTCAAAAAACTTGATATAATAGGTTATACAAATTGAGTATTAGAAATAGTGTTGATTTTACAAATCAATAGGAAAACATCCTTACCAAATCCAAAATATAGAAAGAAATAGAAAAGAAGAAAAATAACATACAACTAGTAACTATTAACTCCTAGAGATTGGTTTTATTCTCATGTTAGCTTATGTCCTAATTAGATAGTGAGAAGAAAAATTTGGTTATCGAAGGTACTAGAAATCAATCTAGAGCTAGTTTTAATACTCAAGAGGAAATCTATATTAGACTAGGTATGTGGCTTGTTATAAGGGCTTATTCCCCACACTTTAAGACCTAAAGCCAAGCTAGGCCATTTAGCCAAAATATACCTTCTACCTAGATTTTATACTCTACCAAAGAATGGAGTGGGTTCTCCCCTTGGTGGTGAAATCCAAGTAGGATAACCAAGTAGGGTAAGGTAATCCACTAGGTGATGAAATCTCAATGGGCCTTTTCTCAGGTGAGTTTAGATGTTTATTTGTGTGAGCGTGATTTGGTTGTGTAACATGGGTGCAATACAATTTATTCATAATGCTTGTAATTATCTAGGTGAGTTAATATGCATCAAGCAAAGAATGAAATGCAATAAGTTTTAAACCTAAATCTGAAATGTTTAGATTCGAATGAAAGCAAAGATGAAATAGGAATAGAGAATGAACTTCACTATCCTAATTTGCATGTAGGAAAGAAATAAAGAAGAGATTATTTTTAATTGTAAGAAAAAAATGATGAATTACTTCTAAAGACAAAGAGAAAATAAGAAAATTTTAGTTTATTAACTTTAAATAGAAAATAAAATGTTGAATTTTTGTTTTAAGAGAGAAGAGATAGAGAAAGTGCAAGAAATGAATTTTTCACTATAATGCACTTATATGAATGCTTAAAACAAGAAATGAACCCTAGGAAAACTTTAGGGTCCCACCAAATGTGCTAGAAATATTTATCTAAATTTTATTTATTTCAAGTTTAAGGAAAAAAAAGAATAATGATAGGGATAAGTGATTAGAATGAACTCGGATTGGTTTATGCATCATATCTAGACATTGTGAAAACTCCTGTTTGGCTAGGGAGGACTACCTTCAAGTAAGAAAGAACCACCACAAAATGTTTATTAGTAGATAAAGGAGTGGGCTACCAAGCTACGTGCTTGTTCTAAGAAGTGTGAAACTTTCTTAAAGATGATAGTCCACTTTTGAGATATAAAAGAGTAATAAATAACTAAAAGAGATGTAAAGAGAGGGTGAAAGAGAGATAATATTATCATTATTTGCAACCTCAATGCAATAAAGAGTAACAGGGTGCAGGTGGTATATTATATTTATATTTTAGAAGGTGTTTGGGTAGGTTTTGGAAAGGTTAGGAAAATACATAGTCACCAATGTCGGTAAGGAAGTGACCAATATCGGTTATACTACCAAGGTTGCTGGGTGAAGTTGACTGATGTCAGTTAGATTGTCAATGTTGATAGGGGTAATAATTGCCTAAGAGTTTGTAGAAGTTTTTTCTAGGTTTGGGAAATGGTTTTGATCAGGTCTGGGAGGTTGGAGAGAGTTATGAGAGAGAGAGTATGATTTGGGTAGATCTAGTCAGAGATTTGGTGTGTTAGGTGAAGGGGAAACAAGGAAGCTTGGTAACTCCCTCACAAGGGTTCAATTAGTAATGTGTAAAGCAATGAATAGTAGATATGAAATTGTATCAAAGAAAATGCTTAAAAGACCTATAGAATAAGTGAGTGGTGACTAAATGATAAGTACTAGACCGATGGCTCCTATCAAGTACTCCAAACTAATGCCTTGAATAGAGAGAACAAGTAGGTGTTGTTGGTCTTCAAGAGCTTAGTTCCTAATCATGATTGACTTATGCAAGATAATAGTAAGCCAAGATGTCAAAATTTGAATGTTGAGAGCTTGAATGTAAGTAATAAAGAATTTATTGATTTATACTGACTTGAACATAAGGTTGGAGTTTGTCTTATATAAATGATGTCGATGATCCCACTGATGTCAGCCATGGGTTGACTGACATTGACATCCTTAAAATAGGTAAAACATACTATTTGTGGCCTATTTTCTATTACTCTTCATTCCAAGTGTGGAACCCATTACAAAATGGTAAAAATAAGAGGTTAAAAATGATGTAATTGGTTAGGAATTTAGTTTTGAGGTGAGAATAAGTCTTGGGTAGTTAGGGTGAGGAGACCAAGTCTTGAGGTGACTCATCAAGTGGGAATTAGTCTTAGGAAGAGGTGTCTAGGTAAGGTGGCATGAGGGGTTTTTAATTAACTTAATTAAATATTTTAAATTAATTAAATGTATGAGGGGTAAAAGCATGGGTTAGGGAGGCTAATTATTTTTTTTGGAAATGGGCTTAAAGGGGGTTTTGACACATGGAGTTATGCACATGTGTGTAACATAATTTTTGTGTCTACATTTACCCTTTTTTGTCTTGCAATTTGGACTGACAAGTTTCAAGACAAAAATAGGAGTTATATGCTCCAAGTATTGGATGAGGTATCCCCCCTCAAAGTGAGAATTGATAAAGGAGAAACCAGAATTAGGTACTAATTTGATAAGAAGGTAATTGGGTGAGTGGTGGAGAACTAAGTATTAGTTCATATACATATACTACTATGAGATATAGTTCACAAAGGAAAGAATTGGTAAGGTTGAGGAGGACTCAGATAGAAATAACCAAATCACAGCTTGTAAGTGATAGCTGATAGGGCAAAACAATCAAAGTTATAGCTCTAATGGTCAATGTGTCTTAGGTATTCAAGGTAGGAAGTGCCCCTAGAAAAAATAAAAGGTTGTAGGTGATAGGATGAGCTTAGTTGCCATCTAAAAGACCTAATATACATGTGTGTGTATAATATCCAACTATAGAAGAATATCTTAAGTGATCAAGATAGATGATGTAAAGTTGGTGTAAAAGGGTCAATGAGCGAGGAGATATTCATGATCTCCAAGTAAATTCATCATGGGGGAGATTTAAGTGATTTCCAAGTGTGATTGTTAGGGTTTGGGAGATATTTATGATCTCTAAGTTAGTGGTTGTGGTTAAGGAGATATATGTGATCTCCAAAGTGCCCCAGTCATGGGTAGAGTCTAAAGAATGGTGGTTAATGGTGGAAACATTAATGCAATGGTGCTAGCATCAATGATATCACCGATATTGATAGTAAATGGTGCTGATGTTGGCAATTAGGGTAATATTGCTGATGTTGGTAAGCATAAGTGTTGATGTCATTGGATTAGGTCAAGCGTGCCAACATCGATGATTGACCAAACTTGACAAGAGGGGGTTTGGTGGCTGACCAAAATCATTTGTAACTTTTCATTGGAGAGAAAAAGAGTTGTGAGAGTGATTGAGATGGCAGAGCAAGAAGGGGACCCAATGGGAGGTGCACCACCACAAGAGCTAGTTGTGCTAGCCTAGAAGAGATGGAGAGATGAGGTAAGAGTCTCGATGAGTTGTTTTGAAACTTGATTTGGTTATTTTGAGTTTTTAGGCTAATTTAGAGGTGGGGATATAAAATGTTAGTAGAGGTGTAGGAAATGGGGTAAGGTAGTTTTAGGATAAGTTAGGGGGAATTTGTGGTAGCTTTTTTACATTAAAATTATAGTGTTGGGGATGAGTCATTTAACCCTAGGGCCAAATTAATAATTGACATCAATGGGGTCTATCAACATTGGCCAACATGGCATCGAGGTTGGTAGGTATTTGCCAACATCAGCGCATACTTATGTCTACAAAACATTGATGTCAGTGACTATGAAGAACTAGAAAAATAGGAGAAAGGGCTAGTTTGGATCCATAATGGAAGTAGTCAGCTAGCCTAATGGTTGAGATACCCTTAAAAGACCTTGTGTCAACTTGAGTGATACTTATATAGCCTATTTTAGGGCCTCAGGCCAATATAGTTCTCCCAGAGCCTAAGAAAAAAATCTACGGCATGGTTGAGGTTAAGATAGGTGAGGAGGCCTAGGGATTAAAAGAGAGGGCATAGGGTTGAGGGTCAGGGATATAGGCTATGAGGCTTAGATTTATGATAGGCAATTGGGCCTAGGGTTGGGATAGAGAGGCAGTAAATCCTAGGGTTGAAAGGGAAGAGTAGAGTAGATAGTTAGGTGGGTATATGGCTGAGCTTACCTTAGAAGACCCCATGTCGATTGAGTGCTACCTACATAGTCCAATTTAGGGCAATAGACCAATTTATTTCTCCCAAAGAGAAGGGCAAGAGGTGGTGGTAGTTTATATTATAAAGTATATGATTTGAGTTGTGTGTGTATGGATGTAGGTGAGGATGGAGTTGACATTGTGGGATCACCTACCGAGGCTACTAACGTATATGAGGAGGGATGTCACCCTAGATGAGTGGGAGAATATGGTCATGATGGGGTTAGGAGGAGTGTGATGATATTTTTGAGTCACTCGAGATGTGAGCCTTATGATAGCACTGATTGAGAGGTGGGATCACACCACCAATACCTTCCATTTATCGATTGAAGAGTTGATAGTTACCTAGGAGGATGTTTATAGGATTTTATGGCTACCACTCTAGGGTGAGGATCTCTTCACATACTCAAGAGAGGATCATGATATACACATGGTCACATTATATGGAGAGCATGTTAGTGAGGTGACCTATCATTCAGTGAGTTTTACTTACAAGCCACTGTATATGGCTAACTAGGAGTAACGTCAAATGAGTATCTTGATGATGATATGGATCACAGTGTATGCATTAGTAGATGTAGATGGTGGTAAATTTTTGATTGCATTGATAGGTGTGCTTGCATATATGGTTGAAAATTAGACTATTTTTGCATGGGGTCTAGTGTTTTTGATGCAGTTATACAAAAAGCTATAATGTTTGAGACTATGATGGTGATACAGTTTATGTGTTAGAAATCTAATTCACTATTGGGCATATGAGCACATCATGGTGACCCAACCATTGGGGTTACCTACTATGATTCTAGCTAGGGTTGGTTTTAGGCATTAGAGAGAGGGCATGGCATAGACTTGAGTGGATTACATAGTGCATGATATTGAATATTATAAGCACATGATTGAGGGTTTGATCCTTATGGATATCTTGTGGAGACCCTACCTGACATACTCCATATTTAGAGGATAGGCACAATAGGTGGTTGGATTGTAGAGATCATTATGGGTTAGGGGAAGATGAGCCAATGAGTTGGAGATAGTACCCATGGCATAGGTCAGGAGGTAGTTTGGTTTATTATAAGATATACCACCTGTCTTCCCTTGATATAGGAGGGATGACATAGAGGCACCCCCATCATTACCCCAGGAGATAGATGGGCTAGATTTTGAGGAGCTATGAGTAGGTCTAGGTGTTAGAGATCCATGGTGTAAAATAACATATACAGATTGGTGGGATGGTTTACATCCCATAGTGGAGGTCTGGAGGCCACCACCAAATTTATAAGGGTTGTTGAGAGAGAGGGATGTAGTTGTATAGGTATGAGATGCAATAATACATACAGGCTAGAGATATAGCATAGGCACATGTGTTATCCTTACAAGGGTAGGTGGTGACATTGCATTGCCAGGTTGGGGTACTATAAGGATAGGTTATAACACTACAGGGCTAGCTCAAAGTTTCATAGGGTCATGTGACTATAGTGACAGTAGAGAGGGATAGTTTGAGAGCATAGGTCAGCCTACTCTTTATCCACCATAGGGACCAATACAGGTTGGGCTATTAATAGGTGTTATGGGACCACCATAGACTATATATTTGGTGAGATATACTACTAACCTTGATGAGAGTGCCTATTATGAGAGGGTCATCAAGGAGTTTCCATAGATTCAAAGATATTTAGATTCAAAGAGCAAGAGAGATATGTGTCACATGCCACAATTTCTAGCTCATGTAGACACAGATGGGTGGACAGTGGTGTTGACACTACTTATTCATGATCATGCAAAGAGATTTGAGGACACTGAGTTTTATAGTTTACCTTGTTGGCTATATATGTTACATGTACATTGGCCTATGAGCCGAAGAAGTGAGATGTATATTTTGAGAAAGAGAGAGAGAGAGAGAGATGATATTATGATGATGTAGTGATGGACATGTATTATATATATATATATACATGAGATGTTTATTTATTGTGATTTTGAGATATATTTATTATGATTTTGAGATGTATTAACATATTTGATGATGATTTAGATGATGATTTTATGCTATGTTAATTTGATGTTAATATTGAGCATGTTAGCTAAGATGTACTTAGCATTTTTTATGTGTGATGGGATATGCATAGTTGGTTGGTTAGCTTCATCTTAGAAGTTTTCCATATTTGTGATGGTGTATGCATAAAATAAATGGGTTGGTTATATTATTTTATTTCAACAATTTTCCATATTTTTGATGGTGTATAAATAAAATAAATAGAGTAGGCTTTGATAGTGTTGGTATGACATTATTTTTCATTTCAATAGAGAGATAGACATGTGGTTTGGATGGGAAACTAAAGAGGCAAAATGCTTGTGCACTAGCAAAGACCATATTTAGAACATAAATAGGATCAATAAAATGAGCCTCTTTCATGCATTATATCTTTGAACCGTTGTGTTTTTTAGAGAAGCATCATGTTTACCTTATGTTAAGTTAGCTTCACAATCCTTTAAAAGAGTATGAGGGAGAAAATGGTAAAATGAGGGAAATTTTTTGGGTAGCATAACCTTCGAAGTGGGGATGATATGCCCCTACTTTGGGTGACTTGAGAGCTACTATAGGCAAGTCCATGACTTAATTTTTTATTTATTTATATTTTTTTGTAAGTTGATTAATGCGAGAAGCCTACAATGGGATTTTGTATGGATTAATTTCATATAAATCTAATCAATATGAGAAGCTCTTTGTTTTTGTATTTTCCTTTGAGAATAAAGCTTAGTTTATCCATCCTTCAAGGGAGTGGTATAAGCATTTGTTTTTAATTTTAAATATTTGTCCTTTAAGGGAGAAGTCTATTGATAGTAGCAAAGAGAAGTTGCATAATAGTCCTTCAAGGGAGAAGTCTACATTGAGAAGCATAACCTAAGAGTTTATAACTTGTCACATATCCAATATCTTTTTTTAGCTTTTAGTCATGGACAAGACTATAAAGACTTAGGGGTTGTCCATTTTGAGGGCAAAACCATACCATTGCATAAGTTAACTACGTGTATAAGAGTAAGGGTGAAGAGGAAGGGAAATGAATGTAATAGGGATGCTCAAGGGATGACCTCAAGTTAAACAAGAGGTGAAGTGATGGTTGGTTAACAAAAGAATGGTTAGAGGTGTAAGGCATTTAAAGGCTTAGGTTCTAGCCTTCCTTTAAGAGAAGACAAGTGATAAGTTCCTAAGCCATACTTGTGAGTTATGATATAAGCTCCAAGCCAAGTAGGAGCAAAATTACACCATTTGCTTTTCTCCATTTTTGTCACATGTTGATTTTATTTTAAGATGAGATCTCCAATATTGAAATCTCTCTCATTAAGATTTTTGTTATAAGTGCATTTGATGCACTCTTGATGGATTTAGATGTGGTTGAGGGCTATGTGATGGTGCTCATCAAGCAATTCAAGTTGAGTCAAACATTCTTGGTGAAAGTCATCATTAGTAATTAGGTCTCTAAGATAAATGTGAAGAGAAGGAATCTAGACCTCATGCGGAAAAATAACCTCCATCCCATAGACCAAGGAAAATGGGGTAGCACATGTAGGGGTTTGAATGCTAATGTGGTAAGCCCATAAATTAAAGAGAATGTGCATGTGCCAATCCTTGCCCATATCATTGACTACCTTCAATAAAATTTTGGTCAATGTTTTGTTAGAAGCTTCTACTTATCCAATTGATTATGGATAGTATAGTGATGAGAACCTTAATTTGATTCTAAATGTATCATAAAGACTTTAAATAGTCTTATTTTTTAAATATTTTCTATTATCTATTATAATTTTATGTGGAACACCAAAATTATAGATGATGCGATGGTTTATAAGGTTAATAATTTTTTCAACTTTAGTAGAGATGAGAAGAATAACCTCAACCCACTTGGTGAAGTATTCAGTGCCAATACTAATAGAGTGATGATGGAAGGATGAATGAGGGTTAATCTCCCCAATTAGATCCAAGCCCCATTGGGAGAATGGATAGATGTCTTTGGTGACTTATAAGGAATGACTCAGAATGTGAAGGAGGTTAGTGTGTTGTTGACATTTGATGCAATGCAAAACATAATTAGCACAATATTGATGGAGTATGGGACAATAATAGCCAAATTGAAGGATACGTTTGGCAACTGCATGACCATTAAAATGTACACCACAAGTCCCATCATGGACTTCCTTAATAGTAAAGGGAGTCTCAATACTAGTGAGGCATCTAAGGATAAGACCATCAAGACCTCACTTGTAGATAAGTCCCCCTAACATAGTATAATGAGTGACATGTTTTATGAAGGCATGTTTCCCATTATTGGAAAGATCAGAAGGGATAATAGAAAAGGAAAGGTAATGTGTGAGTTACTTGTACCATAAGTCATGTGGGTTAGAGGTTACATTTCTGATAAAGAGGATGTTAGTTGATACATATGAGTGTAATGTTAAGCAATGAATGGTGACATAGTTTCTCAAGGAAGAGGATGAAGAGGGTATGTGTGAAGCAAGTGAAGCCATTGTGTTAGCAAACTTGTTTTTAGATCAAGGAACTATTTATAAGAGATAAGAGTCAAATGATCCTACGAGCGTATATACATGATGTTTATACCACTACAAAAATTTCTTTTGCATAGGTAAGAACCATTAACTTGGTTAACCACTAGTTGAGAATCACAAAAAATGGTTATGGATTTGATACCCAATAAGAGAGATATTTGAAGTCCTAATATCAAAGCCTCATATTCATCCATATTGTTAGTGCATTCAAAATCTAGTTTAAATGACAAAGTCATAGGCTTTCCATATAGAGAAATAAGAATGACCCCTGCACCCCCACTATGTTGATATTTAGACCCATCAAAGAACATCATCATTTGATAGGAGATGTCATCGATGGAGAGTGGTGTGATGGATTCATCAGGGAATTCAAGGTTTGAAGGTTGCTTGTCAAGTAAAGGGGTGGTATCTAACTAGTCAGCAATTGTTTTCCCCTTGACATACTTTTGTTGAATGAATTATAAGTCAAATTTAGTAAGAAATATGAGCCATCAAGCTACACATTTATTTTTATATGGCTTAGAATGCATGTATTTGAGGGGATCAGTATGGGTGACCACATAGGTTTTATGATTTAGGAGATAATGGCAGAGATTGGAGGAAAAAAAGATCAATGTGAGGAAAAGTTTTTTAGTATGGGTATACCAAGTCTCATAATCAATAAGTGTGTGGATTATGTAGTAAAATTCTTGCTCTCTATGTTGATCATATTGATGTGCAATCATATCACCTAGAGAATGATCTATTGTAGAGATGTATAGGTAGAAAGGCTGATTTTTCTTAGGTGAAATAAGAATCAATGGGGAAAGGAGATATTGTTTAAGTGCATCAAAATCTTATTGAAAATATGTATTCCAATGGAAGGAGACATCCTTTTTGAAGAGATGGTGAAAGGTTGACAAAAATCTGACAATTGGGAGATGAAGCAGTGGATTGACTAAAGTTTACCTTGAAAGATATAGAATTGTTATATATTAGTAGGTAGAGGCATCTTGATTGAGTGCTACCTACATATCCTAGTTTAGGGCCTTAGATCAATATAGGTCTCCTCAAGAGAAGGGAAAAAGGAGATGGTAGTTTATATTAAAAATTACGTGACTTGAGTTGTGTGTGTATGGATGTAGGTGAGGATGGAGCTGATATTGCAAGATCACCCACCGAGGCTACTAATATGGATAAGGAAGGATGTCACCCTAGATGAGTAGGAGTATATGGCCACTATGGGATTAGGAGGAGTGTAATGATATTGTCATGTCACCTGAGATGTAAGCCTTATGATAGCACTGATCGAGAGGTGGGATCACACCACCAACACCTTCCATCTATTTACTAAAGAGTGTACAGTTACCCAGGAGGATGTCTATATGATTTTATGGCTACCACTCTAGGGTCAGGAGCTCTTCCCATGATTGAGAAAGTTGCATGATATACACATGGTCACATTATATGGAGAGCATGTTAGTGAGGTGACCTACTATTCAATTAGTTTTGCTTATGAGTCACTTTATATGGCTGATGAGGAGTAACATCAACTGAGTATCATATGATGATAGGGATCATAGTGTATGCATTATTAGATGTAGATGGTGGTATATTTTTGGTTACATTGACAAGTGTGCTTGCACAAATGGGTTAATAGTGGATTATTTTTGCATGGGGTCTAGTGTTTTTGGCACAATTATATAGAGAGCTATGCGGTTTGAGACTGTGATGGTGATATAGTTTATGTGTCCACCATATACTATATTATTGGTCATATGAGCACATCATGTTGACCGAACCATTGAGATTACCTACTATAATTATAGATATCTTTAGTGTTGGTTTTAGATGTTGGAGAGAGGGCATGGCTTGGACCTGAGTAGATGGTGTCATGCATGATATTGTGTATTATAGGCACATGATTGAGGATTTGATCCCTATGGATATCTTATGGAGACCCTACCTAACATACCCCATATTCAAAGTATAGGCATAGTATCTAGTTAGGTTGTAAAGCTCATTATGGGTTAGGGGGAGATGACCTGGTGAGTTGGAGATGGTACCCATGGCATGGGTTAAGAGGCAATTTGGTCTATTATAGGATATACTACGTACCTTCCCTCAATATAGGAGGGATGACATAGAGGCACCCCTATTATTGCCCTAGGAGATAAATGGGATAGATTTTGAGGAGCTACTATCAAGGCCAGGTGTTGGATATCTAGAGTGCATAGTAGTGTATATAGCTTGGTGGACTAGTTTACATCTTATGGTGGAGGTTAAGAGGCCACCACTAGATTTAAAAGGGTTGGTGAGAGAGAGGGATGTAGTTGTACAAGCATGAGATGAACTAGTGTAGGCTAGAGATATAGCACAGGCATAGGTATTAACCTTATAAGGGTAGGTGGTGATGTTGTAGGGCCAGGTTGGGGTAATATAGGGATAGGTTGTAGCACTATAGGTCTAGGTTATATTTTTATAGGGTCAGGTGACTATAGTGATAATAGAGAGGGATAGTCTAAGAGTAGTAGGTTAGGCTACTCCTCCTACACTATAGGGACTAGTACAGGCTGGGTCATTAATAGGTGTTGTGGAACCACCATAAACTGTATCTTTGGTGAGATATACTACTACCCTTGATGAGATTGCCTAATATGAGAGGGACATCAAGGAGTTTTTTTAGATTTAGAGATATTTAAAGTTTAGAGAGTAGGAGAGATCTATGTCACATGCCACAACTTCTAGCTCACAAAGACATAGATGAGCAGAGAGTGGTGATGACACTACTTCCTCATGACTGTGTAGAGAGCTTTGAGGACCCTAAGTGTTAGAGTTTTCTTTTTGGTTATATATGTTATATGTACACTGATTTACGAGCTAAAGATGTGAGATGTATATTTTGAGAAAGAGAGATGATATTATGATGATGTAGTGATAGACATATATTCTAAGCATATATATACATGAGATGTTTATTTATTATGATTTTTAGATATATTTATTGTGATTTTGAGATGTATTGACATAGATGATGATGATTTTATAGATGATGATGATGATATAGATGATGATTTTTGATATGTTAATTTGATGTTAATGTTGAGCATGTTAGCTAATGTGTACTTAGCATTTTCCACATGTGTGATGGTATATGCATAGTTGGTTAGTTATCTTCATATTAGCATTTTTCCATATTTGTGATAGTGTATGCGTAAAATGAATGGGTTGGTTATGTTATTTTATCTCAACATTTTTCAATATTTGTAATGGTGTATGTGTAAAATAAATGGAGTAGGCTTTGATAGTGTTGGTATGACATTATTTTTCATCTCAAAAGATAAATTGACATGTGGTTTAGATCTGAAAATAAAGAGTCATAATGCTCATGCATTGGCAAAGACCATAATCAAAACATAAATAGGCTTAAGAAAATGAGCCTCTTTCATGCCTTATATCTTTGAACCATTGTGTTTGTTAGAGAAGCATCATGTTTAACTTATGTTAAGTTAGCTTTAGTTCCTTGAAAGAGTATGAGGGATAAATGGGTAAAATGAGGGAAAATGTTTGGGTAACGTAACCTTCAAAGTGGGGATGATATGTCCCTATTGTGGGTGACCTGAGAGATACTATAGCCGAGTCCATGACTTAAAGTTTTTTTTTAGTTGTGTAAACTGGTCAATGTGGGGAGCCTACAATGGGATTTTGTATGGGTTAAGGTTGTATAAATTTGATCAACATGAGAATCTCTTATTTTTTGTATTTTCCCTTGAGAACAAAGCTTGGCTTAGCCATCCTTCAAGGGAGTGGTCTAAGCATTTATTTTTAATTTTAAATAGTTATCCTTTAAGGGAGTACTCTATTGATAGTAGAAAAGAGAAGTTACATAACTATCCTTCAAGAGAGCAATCTATGTTGAGAAGCATGACCTGAGAGTTTATAACTTGTCACATATCCCATTTTTTTTTAGCTTTTGGTCATGGATAAGACTATAGAGACTTAGGGGTTATTCATTTTGAGGAAAAAACCATACCATTGTATAAGTTAAATAATCATATAATAGTAAGGGTGAAGAGGAAGGGAAATTAATGTAATAGGGATGCTCAAGGGATGAGCTCAAGTTAAACATAAGGTGAAGAAACACTTGGTTAACAAAAGAATGGTTGGAGGTATAAGGCATTTAAAGTCTTGGGTTCTGGCCTTCCTTTGAGAGAAGATAAGTGATAAGTTCTTGAGCCATACTTATGAGTTATGATACAAGGTCTAAGCCAATTAGGAACAAACTTACCCTATTTGCTTTTCTCCATGTTTGTCACATATTGATTTTCTTTTAAGATGAGATCTCTAATATTGAAATCTCACTCTTTGGGGTTTTTATTATAATCACATTTGATATGCTCTTGATAGATTTGGAGGTGGTCGAGGGCTATGAGACGGTGCTCATCAAAAAATTCAAGTTGAGCCAAATGTTCTTGGTGAAAGTCATCATTAGTATGTTTCTAAGATAAATGTGAAGAAAAGAAATCTAGACCTCAAGAGGTAAAATATCCTCTATCCCATAGACCAAGGAAAAAAGGGTAGCACTTGTAGGGGTTTGAATGCTAGTGTGGTAAGCCCATAAAGTAAAGACATTGTGCATGTGTCAATCCTTACCCTTATCATTGACTACCTTCATGAGAATTTGGTTTATGTTTTGTTAGAAGTTTCTACCTATCCATTTACTTGTGGAAAATAAGTGATGAGAAGCTTAATTTCATTCTAAATGTATCATAAAGACTTTGAATAGTCTTGTTTTTGAAATATTTGCTATTATCTATTATAATTTTATGTGGAACACCAAAATGATAGATGATGTGATGGTTGATAAAGTCAATAATTATGTTAACTTTAATAGAGATGAGAGGGATAACCTAGACCCACTTGGTGAAGTATTCAGTGGTAGTAATGATAGAATGATGATAGAGGGATGAATGAGGGTTAATCTCTTTGATTAGATTGAAGTCCCATTAGGAGAATGGCTAGAATTCATTGGTGACTTATAAGGCATGACTTGGAACATGAAGGAGGTTATCATGTTGTTGAAATTTGATTCAATGCCAAATGTAATCAACATAATCTTGATGGAGTGTGGGTCAATAATAGCTAAGTTGAAGGATATGCTTGACAACTATGTGACCATTGAAATGTCCACCACAAATCCCATCATGGACTTCCTTAATAAAAAAGGGAGTCTTAGTACTAGTGAGGCATCTAAGGAGAAGACCATCAAAACCTCACTTGTAGAGAAGTCCCCCTAACATAGTGTAATGAATGACACATTTTATGAAGGCATGTTTCCCATTATTGGAAAGATCAAAAGGGGTAATAGAAAAGGAAAGGTAATCTATGTGTTGCTTGTACCATAAACTATGTGGGTTGGATGTTACATTTCCAATAAATAAGATGTTAGTTTATACATATAAGGGTAATGTTAAGTGATCAATCATGACATAGATTCTTGAGGAAGAGGATGAAGAGGGTATGTGTGAAGCAAGTGAAGTCATTGTGTCAGAAAACTTGTTTGTAGTTTGAGGAATAGTTTGTAAGAGATAAGAGTAAAATGATCCCAGGAGCATATCTACATGATGTTTATACCACTAAAAAATAAAAATTTGCATAGGTATGAACCATTATCTTTGTTAACCACTAGTTGAGAATCATAAAAAATGGTTATGGATTTGATACTCAAGAAGAGAGCTATTTTAAGTCCTATGAAAAAAGCCTCATATTTAGCCATATTGTTAGTGCATTCAAAATCTAGTCTAAATGGAAAAGGCATAGGCTCACCATCTAGAGGAATAAGAATGACCCCCACACCCCCATCATGTTTACATTTAGACCCATTGAAGAACATCATAATTTGATAGGATATGTCATTAGTGGAGAGCATTATGATCGATTCATCAGGGAATTCTAGGTTTTAAGGTTGATTTTCAAGTAAAGGGGTGGTAGCTTACTAGTCAATGATTGTTTACCCCTTGATATACTTTTGTTAAATGAATTCTAAGTTGAATTCAGCATGAAGCATGAGTCACCAAGCTACACATTGGTTGTGATATGGCTTAGAATGAATGTATTTGAGGGGATCAGTATGGGTGACCACATAGGTTTTATGATTTAGGAGATAATGGTGAAGCTTAGAGGTAGAAAAGAAAAATGTAAGGAAAAAAAATTGAGTATGGGTATATTGAGTCTCATAATCAATTAGTGTGCAACTTATGTATTAAACGCCCTGCTCTTGATGTTAATTATCTCAATGTGCAATTGTAGTACCTAGAGAATTATCTATTATGGATATGTATAGGTAAGAAGGATAATTTTCCTTAGGTGGAATAAGAATCATTAGGGAAAGGAGATATTTTTTAAGTGTGTCAAAATCTTCCTATCAATCTATATTCCAATGGAAGGTGACTTCCTTTTTGAGGAGATGGTGAAAGGGTTGGCAACAATCTGACAATTAGGAGATGAAGCAGTGGATTGATTGAAGTTTGACTTTTAAGCTATGGAGTTGTTTGAGATTAGTAGGTGGAGTCATATCTAGGATTTCTCTAACCTTAGTAGGATCAATCTCAATACCATGGAGAGAAATTATAAAACCTAAGAGCTTATCGAAAAGAACACCAAACACACATTTCTTTGGGTTTAGTCAAATGTTATATTGGAGGAGATGAAAAAATATAATTTTGATAATTATCAAGTGATCATGGTGAAGTTTAGACTTGCTGAGTAAGTCATCCATGTAATTTTCCATATTTTTGTGTAGGAGATCATGGAAAATGTAAGTCATGGCACGTTGATAGGTGGCACTAGTGTTATTCAACAATGAAAGGCATGAGTCGATAATAGAAACTCCCCTATGGGGTAATGAAAGTTATCTTATGTTTATCCTCAGGAGAAACTAGGATTTAATTATATCTAGAGAATCTATTCATAAGTGGTAACATTTCATGGCCAGCCATAAGATCAACAAGTTGGTCAATACTTGGCAATGGGAAGTCAAATTTTGGACAAGTGAGATTTAAGTCATGATAGTCGGTGCCAATACATATTCCCATAATCACTTTTGTGATAAGAACAATATTGGAAATCTATTATGGGTAGTCAATGGGTTGGATAAATTTAATAGAAAGGAGGCATTAGAGCTCTTCTTTGACAAGAAGAGCAATACGAGGATGCATCTTGCAAAGATTCTACTTTAGTGACAATGTTATGGGTGATGATAGAGGGGTCAATGCCAAGCATGTCATTATAAGACCAAGTAAAGGCTTTGATATGGTTTTTAATAAATTTGGTATAATCAACTTGCTCAGAGAAATCTAAAGATTGACCAATCTTAAGGATATGGGGGTTATCTTGAGAGGGTAGGTTGATGTCAATGGTTGATTCATTTAACATAGCTTGTGTTTCAGATGGGAGCGATCATTGAATTAAGAATCATCTGCACCCATGTATGTGAGAATTGCATCATCATCATGACATTATATAGTGTTAATAGTAGGAGAATCTTCATCAATTATTTTAGGATGAATGAGAGGAAGGGACCTTGTTTCCTTACCCTAGAGATAGGTGAGAGGCCCCAAATGGATGGAATTTATTGAAAAATAAAATTAGGAGGTATAGATACCTCTAATTTGGTAGGTGATGGTGGAGAATAATGTGGAGAAGGAGAGACTAGTTATTTGATAATTGGTTCATGGGAAGTTTTAGTGAGTTTATTCAGCTCATCATAGCCCACTTCATGCCTCTTTTTAGAATTTTCAATGGTGTTACTAGTAGGATCTTCAATAGGCATATGGACACCCTATTCATAATGACCCAAACCAAATCCTTTCTAGGCACATCAATAAAGATAGGTGTGTGTGAAAGTAGGGTTGCTCAGGAAAGAGACATCACAGGTAAATGGTTGTGGTGAAGAAGATGGATTGCTAAAAGTGAGAGCCTAATCAATTTCCCCATATGTGAAATTAGTTTGAAGGTTAGGAGGTCTATAAGGGATGACCATCCCAATATGAGGATCATAATTTTGGTACA
Organism: Torreya grandis; assembly: GCA_037957365.1. Taxonomy (NCBI): domain Eukaryota; kingdom Viridiplantae; phylum Streptophyta; class Pinopsida; order Cupressales; family Taxaceae; genus Torreya; species Torreya grandis. The sequence goes on from JARHVA010008067.1 coordinate 560,942, forward strand.
TGTGAATATTTACATATTATTATGGAGTATAGAACATGTTGAGCATCAACAAATGATATTCCCTAAGTGACAAACATTGAAAAGTTTCTTCCATGGGATCTTTGTCAGGGATTTGTATTACCGATATCTATGTAACCATGGGAGTGGAGCTTGTAGAAGCTTTAGAAGTATCATGCAAGAAAGATGATATCTTCAATGGAATGAGAACATCATTAGGACTATAAGTCATGTTGCATGTTTTAAATAGAGGTGGGTTAGTGGGTATAACATGCACTTGTCCATCATGTTCAAACTTGAAACAACTATGCAAAGTTGAGGGTACACATGCCATATCACATATCCAAGGTCATCAAAGTAGTATGTTATATTGAAACTCTCCCTCCACAACATAGAAGAGCTTGTGAATAGTGTGGGGACATACATAGATATTTAAGACAATAGTACCCATCGTAGTAGCTTGAGCATCATTAAAATAACAGAATACCATGTTGGTTTGAGACATGCAATTGTCAAGAAGGGATAAATATTTTTAGGCATGGGTAGAAATAATATTAATACGAGATCCCCCATTGATCATGACTCTCTTGAGAATAGTTTGATCAATATATTTAATAATAAAAAGATCAAAATCTTGATCTTCAAGGTGTTGAAGTTGAATTTCTAAATTACTGAAAGAA